>JAVSBS010020516.1:18367-30099 GCA_033124195.1 Coracias cyanogaster | reverse complement strand
GGATCCCCTCCCTGCCCTGCTGCCCACGCTGCTGGGGATGCAGCCCAGGAGGACGTTGGCTGCTGGGCTGCGAGTGCGTGGTGTGGGCTCAGCTCCAGCTTCTCACCCCCAAGTTCTTCTCCACAGGGCTGCTCTCCAGCCCTTCAGCTCCAGCCTGTATCGATACCAGCGGTTGCCCCAACCCAGGTACAGGACCTTGCACTTGGCCTTGTTGAATCTCAAGAGCTTCACTCAAGGTCCACTTCTTGAGCTCATCCAGTGGGGCTGCCCAGAGAGAATTCATCCCACATCTGGTAGGGCTTTTGGCTGAGGTGAGGTGAAGAAGCTTTTCTACTTTTCTCCTTTACACTTGTGCACAGCGAGTTGTGCTTCCTGCCCTCAGTAGGCATCAAGCCTGGATATAAACCTGCATCACCTTTCCCTGCCTCTGCGTGTTTTGGGGGTGGTGTAGGCCACTGCCAGCACCCACAGCAGTACTGAAACTTGCAGGGGAAAGTTTCACCTTTGGGGCTGGATTTAGCTTTAGGGCTACAAATGTGATGAGAGGACTGGAGCATCTCTCTGACAAGGAGAAGTTGAGAGACCTGGGGCTGTTCAGCCTGGAGACAACTGAGAGGGGATCTTCTCAATGCTTATCAATATCCTAAGGAGTCAAGAAGATGGGGCCAGACTCTTTTCAGCAGTGTCCAGAAACAGGACAAGGGGCAACAGGCAACAAACTGGAACCCAGGAGATTCCATCTGAACAGGAGGAAAAACTTTTTTGATGTGAAGGTGCCAGAGCCTGGCCCAGGCTGCCCAGAGAGGTTGTGGAGTCTCCTTCTCTGGAGAGATTCCAAGCCCACCTGGACACAATCCTGGGCACCCTGCTCTGGGTGACCTGCTGGAGGAGGGGGGTTGGACAAGATGATTGCTAGAGGTCCCATCCAACCCCTATGGTTTGTGATTTTTGTTTTGTTTTTACCTTCTTACTACTAGCTTTTCTCTTCTTTTGTTTTGATTCCAGGGAGTTGAATATTCTGGCTTCCTCTGGGATACAACAGCTGGCATTGAACTGAAAGATGCTTCATCTCAGGAGAGTGTGCAGACTAACGGCAACGGGAGGCACTCGTATCCTCACCCCTACCTTGCACATTTCAAGGTAACTGCCAGTGCACCAACTGACTCTTGTAGAACAGGGCTTTTATTTTTAAAAATGGGGTAAGAAGCTGGAAAGACACGCAGTCTTCTATGAGATAAAAATTTGCATGTGGCTGTCACCCATCTCATCACTTCATCACTGTCTCGTGGCTTGCTTGTAGGTCAAGGCCATGAGGCATACCCAAATGTGTTTAGAAGCCGTGTAGATGCGGTGCTGAGGGACGTGGTTTAGCAGTGGACTTGGTAGAGTAGGGTTATGGTTGGACTGGATGATCAAAGGTCTTTTCCAACCTATATGGTTCTATCTATGATTCTATGAACTAGGGCCCTTATGGGCATGGCAGATCACCAGAATCATTTTCTCGGTTCCTGTGGCAGCAAACCCTGCTGCAAGGCAGCATTTGGGCACTTGAAGGGCAGTGGATCTTTGGTAGCATCCACAGTGACATAGAGAGTGACAGAAGTCACCAGTCACCTTGTTCCGCTTTTACCAAATTAACACGGCAAGAACGAGGCGCGTATCGAGCAGCAGCGAGCTGTGGGACTGTGACTCTCGTCAGTGCCGCAAATTGTGAGTGGAGAGGGGTAAGTGTAGTCAGAACGGAGATATCTATAAATACAGAAGGCACAGCACTCCCGAGAGACTCGGGCTGATCTCTCACATGTCGCTGGCATACTGCAGAGTTTCCATTTTAAAGATTTCACACGAGGCTGAACCCATCTAAAAGAACATCGCGCATTTGGAAACTGTTCTCGTACATATCCTTGAGTGAACATCCAGCCCTCTTCTCATTGAGTCATAGAATGGGTTGGGTTGGAAGGGACCTTAAATATAATCTAGTTCTAATCCCCTTGCCATGGGCAGGGACACCTCCCACTAGAACAGGTTGTTCAAAGCCCCATCCAACTTGGCCTTGAACACATCCAGTGATGGAGCATCCACAACTTCCTTGGGCAACCTGTGCCAGTGTCTCACCACCCTCAGCGTGAAAAACTTGCTTATATCTACTCTAAATCTCCCCTCCTCCAGTTCGAAGCCATTACCCCTCGTCCTGTCACTACAAGCCCTTGTCAAAAGGCCCTCCCCAGATTTTTTGCAGGTGCCCTTTAGGTCTTGCAGCCTTCCAGTATTCTCCTCACAGGCTGGCATAGAGGACTCCGGTTTGGGGAACGTGACATCTCCGGTAGTGCTTTGAGAGTAGCATTAATAAAATAATTTTAGAGAAAGAAATTATTATTGATAATATTAATTAATAATGTAAACAGGTCAATATTAGGAGGAACTATTACTTGTGCCACATGACAAAGCGAGTCCCAGAAGGTAAGCAGAAGATGGCAGGGAGCCAACAGTCCCTTTCAAGGTACATTAAGATTCTTGGTTAGTCTGTGTGACGGGCCAGGGCTAATCACAAGGAGAGTTGTAATTAGTCCATGTAATGACCACGATGTTATTTGTAGCTTATTAACAACTGGGTTTCCATAAACTGATTTTCATAAGCAGCCAGCTTCTTTCTGCAGCCGTGGTGGAAAGGAGCCGTTTGCTCATGCAAACCAGTTTCCCCAGAACTGAAAGGGTACCGGGCTATTGCAAACAAAGCTGCAAAACACCTTCTCCCTCTTCCTCCGCAAGCCAAGACCAAGCAGAACCCACCACACACGTAGCAAAGCGAGTCCTGGTCACCCAGATTTGCTACCAAAAGTACCGGGAACAGGCATGTGGTTTTGGTTTGTGACCCACCATGCCCTGTCTGCACAGCGCTGATTTCTCCTCCTTCCTCCCCCAGGTTGGGATGAATGATCTAACGCTGGTTAACCTTCACCTGGCCTTGTCACCCTCGGCAGGAGAGAATACCAGCAAGAACCACGACAGCCACAAACTGGCGGTCTTTGCGCAGGCTTTGCAGGAGACTCTGAAAGGTACGGCGTGGGCTTTTTTCCTGCCATCTCATCAGAAGGAATTTTAAAAAAAATATAAAGTCTGTCTCAGTGCAGGTTTCACAAATATCCTCATCAGCTTCGCGTTGTCGTCGCTGGTATTTGAATTGGAGTGATCCAACGCCTGGCAAATGTGCTTTTCCCCAGCTCGTTGTCTTACAGTCTGTCCTAATTAACACAAGCAGCACAAGGGATCCTACTGGCGCTGACACCAATTCCTTCTGATTTTGTGCTAGCGTAAGAGTAAGTTCAGCCAAAAAAAACCAACCCCGGAGACACCGAGGTCAAGACCCTATTTTAAGTGCGTTGTGGAAATGAACCTACATGATGTTAACGGTTGGACTTGATGATCTTATAGGGGTCTTCCAACCAAAATAATTCTATGATTCTGTGGTATCAAAGCTTAATGTTTTTTTTTTTCCCACAATAAATGCATTTGATGCATTCACTCTGGGATAATGGGAAGCACTTTGGAAAACCCAGTGCAGAAGATGGTTGCTAACAAGAAAAGAGACCAACAGCCAAATCCTGCTTTGGCACATGGGTGTGATAGGCAGGATAATTGTGTGGTTTTCAGATAAGTTTTTCTGGTTTTACACCAGGACGAGGGACCAGAATTTAGACCTGAACTTGAGCCATGTAACAGCCAGCTGAGTTTCCCTGCCTCATTTCTGAGAATTTGCTTCTTACTTTGAAGCTTGCAAATTAAATTCCATTTGCTACGAAGCAGAACAGCATGTTTCGGATTCTAAATGCTGCTGATCTTGTAGGAATATTAAAAACTAGCTCCTCACTTACTGCTTAACAAAGACGCAAAGGGGTTAGGAGGTGTAGACGTGTGATGGTTTTCCTCTTGGCCCAGCGTAACAAGGTTGGTCACTTGGAAGCATTAATATCCCTCTTGAATAACACAAGAGGTATCCGCAGCTTTTATGCGTGTTCTATTGTTCTCCCTTTTGAGCTGCAGTTTTTAAGCGCTACTGATTTAAGCGTTTGCCCATGTACCTTGAAATTGGAAAGGACGGCGGTAAACAAAAGGATTGTTTGTTTAATCCCCGAAGGCTGAATTGAGACACAGATAAATGCGTAGCTCTTCCGAAATCAACGGAGCTGCATTTCCCCTGTGTCTAAATTTAGACTGTCGGCGTAAGGGCTTCTCTTTCTTCTGTGTTTTTATTGCCATCTGGTAGGCACGTTACCGGGGCGTGCTTGTTCTTGGCTTTGTCTTTCGCAGAAGAGGAGATTCAGTTTCCTCCAAACTTGTAGGGTGCAGGTCTTGTTTCCTAAACAAATGACAGTGCTCATGTGTTACTTTGAGGTGCTGAATTACCCTGCTAAAATCAATGTTGTGCTTTAAATTGCCACCATCCTTCAATTGCTTCTTAAAATATGGGTAATTTGTCTGGGGGTGCTGCAGTCAATTGGAGTTTCTGCTCCCGTTTTGCTAAGACACCTACTCCCTTACCTTTAATTCTTGCAAAGAGGCAGGTGAGCATCTGAGGAACTTTGGTTACTACTCACAGTCTCCTGTACTGCAGAGCAGTAGTGTCCCTGTCTTTCTCCCATCAGGCCATCAGGTCCTGGTTCCTTTTTTCCCCTCTTTCTTTCCCTTTTGGCAGAATAAAGAGGAGACCCTCAAGAGGCATCAGGGAACCTCTTAGCAGCCAGCATAGAATCATAGAGTGGTTTGGGTTGGAAGGGACCTTTAAAGGTCATCTCATCCCACCCCCCTGCAGAGATCAGGGACATCTGCAACTAGAGGAGGTTGCTCAGAGCCCCGGCCAACCTGCCTTGGACCAGTTAGGTGCAGCCACACACCCGGGAGGACCTGGGCCTGCTTGATGTCTGTTGAGGTGTTGGGAGGCAGACGAGACACGAAACCGCTGTGCTGCTGCTCAAGGTGTTGCAGGAGTTGGCAGAGGCAGGAGCAGGGCTGACAGCGAGCCAGGACAAGAGGAAATGAAGTTGGTGGTTATCTAGAAAATTAGTGTTTCCTACTTTCCCTGCTTTCCAGAAGCTTCTGTGAGAGGGGACCAGAAGCAATCCTTTCGCTCCCTGCTGGCAAACTGGGCTTCAGCTTCTTTGACATGCCCCAGCCTATTCCATCTGTCAACTTTATGCTGCATTATGATTTTATACTTAGTTATTCTACGTACAAACACTTAAAGAGGTGAAGAACACAGTGATTCCCTCCCTGGACATGCCACAGGCTGACATCTTCCCTCCTTCCAAGCACACATCCAGCTGCTGGGTCTTATAGCTTCTACTATTTCTAAACTGTCCAGAAGAGAGCAGTCAGATAAAATTTTTTAATTAGTGAGTATGTTTTTTTCATTAATTTCTTTCATGCATAGGAAACAGGCTTGAGGATTTGCTAAAAGAAGTGTGAGTATTTCAAGAATAGGAATGGAATGGAATAGAATAGAACCGAATAAAATAGAATGGAATGGAAGAGAAAAGAGAGAAGAGAAGAGGGAAGAGAAGAGAAGAGAAGAGAAGAGAAGAGAAGAGAAGAGAAGAGAAGAGAAGAGAAGAGAAGAGGGTAGAATAGAGTAGAACAGAATCATTAAGGTCTTTTCCAGCCTCTAAGGTCGTGAAGTCCAACCGTCAACCCAACACTACCATGACCACTAGACATAGATTAGGTTAGATTAGATTAGATTAGATTTTGTGCAGGATCGAGGTGCTGCAGTTAAGATCCCTGCCTCTCTTGTCATTTTTAAACACCACGCCCCAGGGAAGTGCTCCAGAGGTTTCTGTAATGGCCTTTCCCCACGTAGGTGGCTGAGCTGAAAGCAGGGAAGGAGCCGAGTGCTGCCCGGACCATTAAATGAGCATTAGTCCTGAAGGACCGACACGGAGCGGTCGCGTTTCAGGCTCCCTGCTCCTGCCAAGTGAAAGATCTTGGGTTTCTGTGATGAGGTGTGTGCAAAACCACCATTCCCAGCAAGCACCATCACCCCATTAGACAAGCACTGATTCTTCTTCTGGGTTGTGATGGGGCTTAAAGTAGCTCAGGTTCAGATTGGGGATTTTTTTTCTTATAAAGGTGGGAAGGCCGCTGTCATGAGCACTTCATAGGATAATATTTAAAGCTCTTGTCATTTCCACTACGATTTGTGTCTTGCAGAAGGCAGAGACACCACAAATAGTTCCATTATCGTTTCGTGGCCCCTCTGCATCTGAGCAAGAACAATGTTTTGAAGTGTTTGGTTTTTCAAGTCCGTCTCGCTGCTCTCCTGCCTTTTCCCAATTCGTCTCTCACATAGTGCAAAGCAGGAGCAGAATTGATTTTGTTGTTGAACTTGCGCTCCCTCTCCTGGCCAGTGACTTCTCCAGCAACAGCCCAAGCCCAGGAGGTCTATCTGTGAGCAATGGGTATGGCAGAGCAGTCCACCCATCCACCCCATCTCCTCCCACTCTTCAAGCCCTGAAAGAAAATAGCTTACACATTCTCAAGGTTCTCTTCTCCAAAGTCAGCTTTATGATCATTTTGATGCATCTGTGCCTTCTTTTAGCATCTTCCTCCTTCTCCAGTACCAAGCTGTACATCTCTGTAGGCAGCAACATCTCTGAGGAGCTATCAGCAGTTTTGAGTTTGTCTTGTCAGACGTTGCTGACAGTGGTTTGACATGGGCACCAGGACACATGTGTTGTCCTCCTACCCCAGCACACAACTGGGCCGTCTCAATCTTCAGTTGTGGAGCTAGGAGAGCACACATTGTGGATATGAAATTAGGGTCCACAGTTTCTTTTCTCACTTCATTACAGTTGAAAATAAAATGTAACTGAGGGGGTTTTCTATTCACATGAAATTGGGATTTTTTTGATGAGCATTTCAAGTCATTCCTTTTCTTTCTTTGAAAATTCAGCCCAAACTTGGGGTTTAGTTTTGTCTTAGACAAAACCTAAGACATCCCAAGTTCAGCAGTATCCCTTCAGTTGGCCTTGCACTTAAGCAATGGATGTCCATTCCTCCCATTCATTTCTATTTTTCCTCTTTTCCAGGAGAAAAAGACGTGATCATCCTCGGAGATTTTAACCAGGCCCCGGACAGCAGCGACCACGACATCTTGCGGAAGGAGAAATTCCATCACCTGGTCCCCTCCAGCACCTTCACCAACATCAGCACGAAGAACCCACAAGGGTCCAAGTCGCTGGATAACATCTGGATCAGTCGGAGCTTGAAAAAGGTTTTCACAGGTAGAGTTGCTTTTGGTTGAGGTCATGGAATTTTTAGTTACGTTAGTGGCGTGTGTCAAATCTGGGCGATGTTACTTATCCTTTTCTCTGTGATTCTTTTTTCGTCCAGGCCACTGGGCTGTTGTGCGAGAAGGTCTCACAAACCCATGGATCCCTGACAACTGGTCCTGGGGTGGGGTGGCTTCGGACCACTGCCCCGTACTCGCTGAATTTTACCTGGAAAAGGACTGGAACAGGAAGGAGGTGACACGGAATGGGAACGGGGTGATGGTTGAACGCAACGACTCCCACGCTAAGCACGAACGATGACGTGAACTTGAGGGTGTCTCTTCTGCTTCCCAGGGAGCTGGTTGAAGGCTCTGTTGGCTCAGTGGTGGAGCAGGGCTGCTTCCCCCTTCTCCATCCTTCCTGCTCTCCTCCCCATGCCTAGAAACCATCAGCACTTGATTTTGGTGGCCCTGGCTTTGTGCCCCTCATGGACAGTTGTGGGGTGTCTCACGGCAATGGAGAAATCAGCAACTTTTTCTGGGGACACTGGACATTTCCACGCCTGGAGATTTGGATGAGAATTGTACAGAAAATAAAGTGTACTTTTAATACTGTAGAGGATCTTTGCTAAAAGGCAGCTGAGCGGTCGTTGCTCTGAGGGTGAGGGGAGTGGTGGTTGTTTTCCAGTGTAGTGGGGGTCTCCCCAGAGCAGAGCAGAGGGACAGAATCCCCGTGACCTGCTGCCCACGCTGCTGGGATACAGCCCAGGCTGTGATTGTGAATGCATGTTGCCGGCTCATCTCGAGCTTTTCATCCCCAAGTCCTTCTCCACATGGCTGATCTCCATCCCTTCGTTCCCCAGCCTGTGCTGATACCAGGGGTTGCCCCAGCTCAGGTGCAGGACCCTGCACTTGGCCTTGTTGAACCTCATGAGGGTCACGTGGGCCCACTTCTCCAACTTGTCCAGATGCCTCTGGATGGCATCCCCCCACTCAGGCATGTCAGCTGCACCACTCAGCTTGGTGTCATCTGCAGGAACAGCCCTTGTCCTCTGGCCCAGTGACTGGCATCAAAGAGGAGCTGTAGCCCTGAGCCGCTGGCTAGAAGTCGATGTTCTGAGCAGGGCTCTGCATCACGGAGAAGTAGGTCATACATCGGTGGGAGGTCTGTAGAGAAGCCCACATTCACGTGATCACCACAAAGGCTGACACACACGTTGCACCTTGGCCCATCAGATTTTTAGGGGTTTACCGTTCCTCCTCTGGAAGACCAGGCAGTTACATCTCACCTTCGGAGCTTCCTTGCTGCATTAGCCTGGTCCAGGCACCGCAACACGGAGCCTGAACACAGCGTATGGTCATCATGCGTGTGGCAGGGGTGGGGTCTGCTTCTAAGGAGGGTTGTTTCTGTGTGTGTCCTGGGTTGGGAGGACGTCGGGCAGCAAGCTGCCCTGACAGCACCAGGGATGGAGCGTTAAATTTGCCACCTACATAAAATTTTTCAATAGTGACCTAGAAGGGAAATGTATAAAGACCGGAAAAAGCAATTGAGCATCTTCAGAGGAAATAGGTTGAGTGTGAAAGGTGCTGAGCTGCCCACTAGCCCAGCACCTTCTGCTCAGGCTGCAGATGACCACACATTTTGCTGCTGAGTGGGAAGGAAAGTTCTCTGGCACGACTCATTGGGCTAGAAAAGGAAAACTACCGCTGACATCAGTGCCACACCAAAAGAGATGTTCCTACTGAGGGCTTTGGAGGAAAACAGTATCTTATTCTTGTAGCATTTTCATTACTTTAACTTTCTGCAATACCGTCTCATTTCAGGTGGCAACAGCTTGAATAAATCCACATCCAAACACACACAGTTGGATATTTCAAACGGCTTTTCTGACTATACACAAAACTAAACCTAGAGGGAGGCAGAAAAGTCTGGGTGGGACTCACACTGAAGGAGGTTTCATGGACATTTCAAGCGGTTCAGTGAACAACTAAGAGTTCAGAGCATCAGACCAAAAATATATCTTGACTTGCTCAGCATTCCCGTGTTGAAAATGGGAGGTATTTGTCCCTGGGCACTGAAGAATCCAGCCTGAGAGCTTGGCTCCAGCTTTCATTCCAGATCCTTGCTGCTGCTTGGTCCTTTCCCAGATCCCCCAAGCAACTCTCACTGGACCACCACAAAATACAGGTGGGGACGCAACAGAGTCGCCTCAGTCAAACGAAGAGCATGTGAGGTGGGGGAGTAGGATTCCCAGCACACACTCACTCTTGTACCCATCGTGTTTGATAGTTTTGCCCTGCTTTAAGTCTGTTTGGAGGCTGAAATGACTTCATAGCTCTAGGAAGAAAACTTAGAAAGGGCCAGATCCCATTTAATCCGCTGCAGGTGTAAGGAAATGCAGAAGCACCAAAGCCTGGTGGGTCGTGGTCTTGTAGGTGTAGGAGGGGGTCTTTGCTCTGGCTGATGAGTTGCTCATTAGTGTGGGCTTCTGGTGGGGAAAACAAGCTGGGCCAGCCTCCTAACCCATGTGTGAGCTGTAGGGAGGGTTAATGAGACTGGTTTTGCTCAGCCCAGCCTGCTGGGAGGAAGCAGGGAGCTCTGGAAAGGTGATTATTTGGTGAATAAAAAAATGCCTCGGAGTACGATGGGCCCTATGCGCTCTGAAGGAAGAGGACGGAGGAGTTTGCTAGCTGCTGGTGGAGCTCTGCCTGGCGTGGAGCAGTACAAGGTACGTGTCCCGTTATTTCACGATAGGAATCAGCAGTGCCTGCCCCTCTGGATGGTTGCACTGGTTTTGAAAAGCTTGCTTTGCTTTTTTTTTGGAAATTGATGGGGCAGTTGTGAGCCTGGTGGATTTTGGAGTTCCCAGGAGTCTGTCTCATGTTACGGGGGCTCTGAAATGGAAGTGCTGGTTGGTTTCTTCCTGTGACTGCAGGAGCAGTTTTATTTCAAGGTGCTTATAGTAGAAGCCAGGCAAGGCCACCCTCCTGGAGCTGCATTGCCCAGGCAGCAGTGGTGGTGAAGGCTTTTAAAATATTCCCAGCCAAATGACTCCCCTTTCCTATTTGCTCTGACCTGCCTCCTTCAGAGCAAAGCCTCCATTTTGTCCTGAGGGCCTTTGAGGAGGATTCACGTGGAAAACGTCTGCTTGTTCACTTGGGTTTGCAGTGTGGTTGCACCAAGCAGTGCTACAAACCGTCTGGAAAAAAGGAGTTGTGAGACAGGAGGAATAATCTGGAGAGCTGCTGAAAGCCTCTGAGGAGCAAACATAACTAAATAACAATTCTGGAAATGAACTTCCACGAACCAGGTCTTGGCAGCAGCAGGTTGAATGAATCCCAGTGCGGCAGGGGTGGAAGCTTGATCTCACGAGGTAACCAGCCTTGGTTTTGATGCTCAGCATTTCTAGAAAAGGGTCAGCTCAGGGGATTTCAAGGTTTTCCTGGACATCTAAATGCCTTCTTGTGAGATTGAGTGGATTTTGGTTTTAAAACTGGTGTCTTGAAGGAGCACGCTGGCCATGAGCAGGAGCTGGATGCGATGGGAAGCGACGCTCCTGGAGCAGCAGCTGCTGTTCCCTGCGGGCGCTTCAGGCTGTCAACTGAAGCACTCAGAAATTGGGTGGCAACGTCCCATATTGAGGTTATGAGCTTTTCCTCAGCTGCAGGGAGCAAGGCAAAGCCACGCAGGCATTCCCCGGCCTTGGCCTCGCCAGATTTCACACTTTCGTAGGGAATTTCTACACAGGAAAAACTTCTCCAGAGGCTTGTGCTAGAGACTGCACAGCTCTCGCTGCCACCAGTTCTGGGCTGTGTCCCATGTCCACAGTTGCAGGCGGAGCCCTTGGCTGCTTACCCCAGCCTGTGCTGCTGCCGGCTCCTCGGCTCATTCACATGGTGCTGGGTTTCCTACCCCACTCTGAAAACACTTTAGAATCATGTAATTACTTAGGTTGGAAAAGACTTTTAAGATCATTGAGTCCAGCTGTTAGGTCACCAATAAAGTGCCTCAGCACCACATTGGCATTGATGGGATGGGGACTCCACCACTGCCTGTTTCCTGTTGTCCTATCACATGCTCCTTGGGAGAAGGACCTGACCCCCACCTCGCTCCAACCTCCTTTCAGAGAGCTGTCAAGAGTCAGGAGGTTTCCCCTGAGCCTCCTTTTCTCCAGGCTGAACAACCTCAAGTCCCTCAGCTGCTTCTCATAGCCTGGAGAAGATTGAGAGGGGATCTATCAATATCCAAAGGGCAGGTGTCAAGAGGATGGGGCCACACTATTTTGGTGGTGCCCAGCAACAGGACAAGGGGCAATGGGCACCAACTGGAACCCAGGAGGTTCCATCTTAACAGGAGGAGAAACTTTGCTGTGAGGGGGCCAGAGCCTGGCCCAGGCTGCCCAGAGAGGTTGTGGAGTCTCCTTCTCTGAAGAGATTCCAAACCCACCTGGATATGCTCCTGGGCCCC
>JAVSBS010020516.1:0-15134 GCA_033124195.1 Coracias cyanogaster | reverse complement strand
CTCCAGGGCTGGGGACTCCACCACTGCCCTGGGCAGCCTGGGCCAGGGCTTGACAACACTTTTGGTGAAGAATTTTTTCCTAATATCCAACATCAACCTCCCCTGGCACAACTTGAGACCACTTCTTCTTGCCCTATCAGTTGTTACTTGGGAGAAGAGACCAACCCCCAGGTTCTTTGGATAGGGATGTTCCTTCCTTCTGTTCAGGTACAGTGCCTGGCCCGTTGTTGCAAAGTAATTAAGAACACATGCAAGTACTCCCCTTTGCCTGAAGAACTGACGTCACGCTCATACCAATTTCATGTCTCAGCATCCCTTCCAGCCAGTGCTCTCGCGCAGTGGAGATATTGATAGTGAGGGTGGGGCGGCCGTTCACCACCGTCATTGAGGCTCGAGATAGCAGGTCCTCCGTGAGATGGACCACGATCTGAAGATGAGAGAGTTCAGGTAGCAAAGAGCTCTCTTCTCACTCCTGTTCCTGTTCTTCCTTTGGCCTTTTCATTATTTCATTCCTCTTTGGTCCCTTGCCCTTCTCAACTCTTCCTTGCCACCACTAACCACCTGCAAGAGGCACTTCTGACTCCACTGAGCTGCTGACAAAACCTCAGGCTTCTGTGGGACTCAGCATGAGGGTGAAGACAGACAGACAGGAGACTGAAAAATTTAATATGGTAATGCTGCTAATGGGGGGCAGAGAGCGATGATACACAGAGTAAATTCTGAGAAAATTCCATTAATTTTCTTCTAGTGTCTCATCTCAGCATCACCAAGAACGGAAAAGCATTAGATAAGCAGACATAAATTAACTAGGTATCTATATACTATATTGCCTTTTTAGTTGCAATTCTAAAGCCACATGAGTGAGGGGGAAGCGTGGTGTCCTTTGTTTCCTGGTACATGATGCAGACTTGACATATTCTCAAAATACTGGTTTGGTTCAGTTTTATAAAGGAACATAGTTCTTGTTTCCCTGTTTTCTCTTGGAAAACTGGTAATGAAAACAAAAACTGCCAGAGGAGGAAATGAATGCCTATTGGTATATTTTATTTGAGTTTAGAAAGGCCTTTTAAACAAGTCACTAGGAGGGAGAAGGGAAACTCTTTGTTGAGGACTAAGCACCTTTCCCTCTTCAGACACCTAAAGCACAAAGGATAGTTCCTATAAGAGAGATTTATTTCATTTTTAATATCAAAGTTAACAAAAAAGGACCCAGAGATCAAAGGCATTAACGTGACACTTCCCTGTATTCAAATCCCACCATTCAGCTTCAAGTTCAGCAGCGAACAATCAGACCCATAAAATTCACATTTAAGATGCAAGAAGGATCAGAAAATCCCAAAGCATTTAGATTTAAAGCACGTTTTAATCACTTAGCTTCATTAATATCTCTTCCACTGGAGAGAGTATTTTCATAGTATTTTAGACCATACTAATTACGGTGTATTAACGCTATTTTTGCAGAAAAACTAAAGCGTTTCATTAAGGAAATAGGATGTTTGATGAGGGTGTAGGATCTTGGTTCCATGAAGCCAAGCCAAGACAAAAAATGAACCCAAAAGGAGATAAAAGCACAGCAAAGAGCAAAAATATATTTTTTTTCTGCTTGCTCTAAGCTGTAGTTTTATAACCTCACTCTTAGAAACGCAGGTAAAATCTGGTATCAGCATCAAATTGTAGTCTTCCAAAATGTTGTGATGAGTTTAACGGTTTCTCCTAATAATAAGATGTTTACTAATGAAACCCTAGTTTCTGGGAAACTACTTTTGTGGCTTGGTCTCCCATTCCAGACTCCTCTTGCTCACTGCCAATGATCCCATCTAAGTCTCGAGCTGGTGCTTTCACTTGGAATAACTCTTTTTACACATTCAACTTCATCAGACTCTTCCAAGGATTTTGATGTAGCTCAGTCAAACTGGACTTTCAAAATCCTGAATATAGGAAATAAGTTTTTTGCAGAGGGCTCAAAAAAAGTAGATGGTTAAAGTCAGGAAAAACCAGCGCTCAAGCCAACTCAACACGCCAACATCTTTCAGACATTCATGTTGCTGTGTATAAATCGGTCTCTTGGGCTGCTGCTTATTTTTCTTGGCCTCCTCTTAACTCTTTCCTTTGGTGTAAATAATTTGATATAAGAGAACGGATGGCAGAACTGATGAATAAATGGAAATGTGCTAGTCTCCAAGGAGCCGAAAAAAGGAGGGAAGGAAGGGTGTCATTCTTGGGTACTCCCAAAAGAGGGGAGTTTAAGAACAAGCATATATGAATCAGGAAACAGGCTCAGTGAGATGGTTGAAGCATTCAAGAGGCATTTGAATCATTTGAATTGTTCAGAAATCAGACTGGGCACAGCTGTGAGAAAAATAATGATGTAAGGAATATTCCTGGATTCTATGGAGGAAAGGCCACCCAAATGGTCTCTCTAGCTTCTTCAAATGGTGCATCCAGGTTCTAAGATCTACATAAATGTTTCTTTCCTGACCCAGTGTATGACTTACCTCACCCAGACAACCTTCTTTCACCATGTATTTCCTGACGTGATTCCAGATGCGACTTTTGGTCAGCAAACTGCCTCCAGTGGCCTGTTCAAATCTTTCGTAGCTTCCGTATTTCTGCAGCGTCCGCTCCATAATGTTGATGGACTATAAAATACAAGCGTATAGCAAAAACGGATGTAGAAAGACCCCTGTGTCAGACTGGCGTGTGTCTTCCCCCTCTCCCTCTTAATCTCTCTCTCTCTTTTAAAATCTTGCTCATTTTTTTAACTCATCATCAATCTGTAGTCATTAGATACAGGCTGACACACTCTGTAACCCATTTATACCATCTTCAGACAGACATTAATGCCAAAGTACTGAAAAAAGATTCTGATCAACTCATCTTGGACCCACATACATCAGCATGACACCAGATGATTATCAGTCTAGTGAAATAATACCCATTTTCTCTTTAATTTGAGGAATGTTGTACAACTGCCTTGTAAATCAGACATAACAGGTCACAAGGACATTCAAAGTTTAAGTTATCAGCATGTTTCTTTTTATGGTTTTCCAAAGAATTTTACAAAGATCCACAACTGCTGTCGTCTTGCATCATTTCTTGGTATTTTCATGTAGGAATGCTGAATATTGGAATTCCAAGCGGAATTCCAAATGCTGAACATGCTGTAGGAATTATGCAGATGTGTAACTATAATTTTAAGGATAATATTTCTACCAAAAATGTCTCTTTGCGGTGAGATCCTCTGTACCACGAGTGTCTGTTTCAGAAAGGAGGAGAGAGAACAGGAACTTTACTCACAGAACTTTCATTTTAGCCTTTCATTTAAATCGTAATACTTCTTTATAACCCCCTCAGATGAAGGAGGTGTGTTTCCTTAGGCAAATACCAACAATTCTCTCACATATTGCTGCTAGGAGGAGTCCCTCAGGGGTGGAAAGCAGAGCATGATGCTACCACATGATCTGAACTCTGTGTGTTGAAGATGTTACTGGTGGGGTGTGAAATGCTCTTCCCCAGCAATCCACTCCCCAACATGTCATTTCACACTTTTAAAAGAAACTGTGGTATAGAATACCTTCTGGCCCAGCAAGAGACCAGCTACAGGAAACAGCTTTTTTCATAGATACAATAACAAGAAGCTCCCAGGAAACTCATAGAGAATTACCTTAAAAAATGAATGTTCTTGCTAAGTAAATGGCACTGACGATGGACACTTTGCAGCCTAAATCTCTTTTTACATTGCACATTTATATCCATGCATGAAGCTGATAACACGCTTGGTGCTTCCAGCTATCTAATTCTGACGTTGTCAGATTGGCTTATTGTCCACAAAAATTGGATTCGTTTTGTATCGCTCACAGCTTCTAAGAATTCCATTCTAATTTTTGTCAAGTTCAGTTTCATAGCAAAACATAGAAAAAAACCCCAAAAAACAAAAAACCCCCAAAAAAGTCTGATTTAATCCCTCTTCTCGCTACCGAAGAGGGCCAAAGAAGTGAGTGGTTCCAAGCCAAGTCCTCTTGTCTGCACAGCAAACTCTGCTGATGCTCCAGAGAGTAACAACACAGAAGCACTTACAAGAGCGAGACAAGGCTCTATTTAGTTGACAGCTTTAGGTTGTGGTGGTGTTGGCTTTTTTAAACAAATTATTTACAGCCACATAGGTCTCTGAATCTGAATCGCGAGCCACCCATGTGCAGCAACACATCTTAGTTACTTGGAAGTTACTGTAGATACACGTACTGATCAACCACACTCATGAATTGAGGCAACCAAGTTAGAAAATGGGCTCAGTGACCTGGGGATCAACCCCCTACGTCCAGTCAGCTCATGCTATGTTCAGAAGCAGCTCTGCTATGAGAGGGTTGCAGTCTCTGTTGAGGTTTGTAGGACAGCCAAGGCTTCCAGGCACCATCTCTTTCCTCCCTGCACAGCTCATTTCCTGGGAGGGTTGGGGAGAAGCTTCCCAGGTGCACCTGTAGGTAACACCAAGATGTACCAGATGGAACTTGTTAGTCTGACCACCAGCTATAAAATGGCGGCTGCCCACCTTCTGGGGTCAAGTGGAAAGGAGGAAGAGAGATAAGAGCAGAGTTTTGAGGCTGCTTTACCCAGGCTGGAGTATTTTAAGTTTTATTCTACGCTTACAGCAACTTTTTTTTGCATGCTTGTTCTCAGTGTGATGAAGAGTATGTTTAAGTAACTTTGAGCTGGTAGAAATATTTTTAATGAAGAACTTTCCAAATACTTGGTAAGTAATTAACAATTAATCCTCGCTTGGTTTTTCTATGAGGCTGCGTCCTGAAATAAACCAAAGCACCACTAGAATTGATCTGTAGTGGAAAAGAGAAGTTAGTTCGTGTAGGACCCTGAGAACCTGTGCTGCTTGGATGGCCTGATATGCTTTGTGTTATACATTAACACACTTTATCTGTAAATGTTGGTTTAGGAGGGAATTTGTTACTAGTGGAGAATGAGGTGTTTTACAATTCAGTGCTCTTTGCAGCCAGTGATGCATTCTTGAATCTTCAACATGCCTGAGCTCTGATATCACCTGGACGTTCAGTGTTGAAGGCCACGTTGTTTGGCCTTCCAGCTCCACCTAACTATTCTTCCAGCTTCTGATAAATTAGCTAATTGTAGGCTACTTGTATTAATGCCTTAAACGGGGTGTAACACAAACACTTGCAATGTGGCTAACTGGTTTTTATATTTATTAGCTCAAAACTGCTCTATTCTTATGAGTACAAGGGAAAAGGATGTCCAATTATTTCATGGTGGGATTACTCATTCAACAAAATGATTCTTTTAAAAAAAAATAGATTTCCTGCCTTCACGTACGCATCAAAGAAACAGGTGTTACACCCAGGTTACTTGAAGTTGTAAATTCCTTGCTCATTTTGGTTCAGCAAATTGCAACTGTTAAGTAATCTGCTCTGCAAACACTGGGGACAATTAAATGCTAGCTTAGTATGGTCACCTCTAGCATCTGTGCAAAAATAACACTTTAAGTGTTAAGAAAACTTAATGATGAAGGACAAGTCGTTTCAGCCAGGAGGTGTGTGAGTAAGAAAACTTTGCTGGCACTTAGGGCATGCAGTTGCTGCCCTGACCTTGAAATACAGTAATAAGGGAATTAATTTCTGCAATATTAGATATGTCAGTCAATGAGAAAAGCTGCAAGAGCTATTTTTTTTAATTCTTGCGTTCCCTTCCCTGAAGGCACGTATTATGTGACTCATTAAGATCCTTCTTATGAAGAAAGCAAGATAAAATAGAACAAGAGAAACAAAGACATGGAACAAAGTACGAGGAGACATTAAAAACATTGTTTTCATATGTACTAATAATTCAAAAATGATTCTTCTGTCTGTGAAAAGTCAGTCAATAAAAGTGTTGGGCTGTGCCCAAGGTTTAAAAAAAATCTTTAATTTGACTAGAGGCCTGGGGCTGAAGTAGGCGCTTGTGTGTTGCTGTGTTAATGGTTTGCAAAGCCACATTGTTCTTTGCCTTTACAAATATATATTTATAATTAGGCAGGGTGTGATTTGTCTTCCAGATATGTTGCACTATTGCTACGTTACCCAATTCCACAGACATGCACTAAAGCAGAAAGGGCAATCAGAAAACACAATCTGTTTTAATGTGTTAGGAGGCTATGCACAGCTGTGGGTAAAAATATTTTTGAAATTATTAATAAAGTTGGGTTTTGAGCTCATCTTGCTGAAGTATCCTAAGAGCTCTGTTGGGAAAAAGCTGGTTTTACAGAGGTATTAGTCATAGAAGAGCAAGCAAAAGTTACATTAAGCCTCTTGGAATGAAACAGGACTAATGCCGTTTCTGTTCACAAAACCAAAGCTTCCTAAAATAAGTACAGGGGCAAATGACAGCCAAAAAAGTTTCAAAGAATAAAATTGAATTTATCCTTGTTGCAGGAAAAAGGGTGATGACGCGTGGTTGTGTTTTTAGCGCAGACCCAACTCTTGACACTGTGAGTACCTTTTATTGCAACTGAAGTCACCTTTCCTGAACTTAACGCTTCCCGTAAGATAGCTTCGTGTTGCTTCTGACAAGGAAAATCTGCACGGGGAGGGGAACCAAAAATAGCACTGAGGAAAAGCAAGCGCTCGTACAATATTTGCTGATTAAAGTTTTGATTAATGCTGCTTTTTTGGGGGGGGGCGATAGTAAAATTGCAGGAAATGAAATTCTGATTTGCATGAAGATGAACGTTTCTAAAGCTAATTGTAGCTAAAAATAGAGCGAGTGCCACCTGCTGGTCTCAGAGCTGTTAAAGCTCCTTTTTTGGTCATTTATATGAAGTGCAAGATATTTTTGTCAGTGTTTTTTAGGAGCTGAACTTTGAAAAAATGCTTTTCTTGCTAAGAAATTCTGTATCTTAATTCTACTAAAAAAATTACATTCTCCTGGGCAAGCTTCAGAGGTATCATACTTCATTGAATAGTAAATCCTTCACTGCTTTTTATAAAGTTGTTACAAAGCCTTATTTTTTCCCATGCTTTACACGTAAAGGGGAAAAGGTAGAGTTAGAAATCAGAATAATATAATGAATGACTCCTCAATTAAAATATTATTTAGGTGTGGGGTTTTTTTATTAAAAAAAAATTAGTGACAGGCCTGCTCTGTAAAATCATCATGCCTAAAATAATTTTTAAGGCTCTGCTACCTCATCCTGAAAGGGATAATTTGTGTTAAATTTGGTTTGGCAAATTAGTTGTTGTTGATATGATGTTATCTATTATTAAGGTTGCTAATATGGCTCTAAAATTGAAAGGGAAACTTGCTCAAAAGCTCTAGTCAAGGAGTAGTTTTATTTGGTTTAGTTGGTTGCTCAGAAGTATGGAAGATGATTTAAGAACAGAAGTTCTCTGTTCTCATAAAGAAAATAAACTTAGTGAGCACCCAGCTACTGAGTTTTTAAAATATACGGCTATTTTTTGATGTGAAAATGCAGACAATACAAGGACTTAATGGGTAATAACAACTATGTGAGTTCTTGGATTTGAAAAAAAATAAATCCAAAACAAAAAAAAGTCTTCACAAGTCAAGGGTCAGTTTTTAGAATCCACGGTACTTTAATTCATGTGTCCTCTTCGCTGGGAATTTGGGGAGGTTTTAAGTGAAATATTCATATCACAAAGAAGTGAAATTCATGGAACAACAGGATCTCTTCCCAAGTTAAGTATCCCTTGAAACATGAGATTCTCTATTTAGAAAAGCTTGTCAGGCTTAAATAAGATCTTTCCTAAACCACTTTAAAACAGTGAAAGTGGAAAGAGGACTGGTTCTGTTATTATATAGGTAAGAACTGGGTTTTCTCACTTAGGTCAATGTTGGAAGCAAAGTTTTTGTTGTTCTTGTTGGGTTTTGTTGTGGTTTTTTTGTTGTTTTGGTTTTTTTTCTGTAACTCAGATAGGAAGCCATGGTAGCTCCACAGAATGGGGAAATCTGTAGCTATGTTACCAGTGTGGCTGTGTATTATGGGGGGGGAAAAAGGGGGTGTTTTCTTAGATTTTACCTCTCTCTGGAATGGGAGTTTGTCCGCTGCTTGACTGAGCCTAGCGTATATGCAAATATCCCTTCAGAGTTGATTAAAACAAGGAACATCAACATATGCTTATCCGATAACCATGACCTCAAAGAATTGCTATCCCCTCCTAAGCCCTGTGTCACCGAGAGCACTGGCAGGATTTCTACGCTGCTTTTTTCCCTCTGTTTATTAAAGCTGCCTAAAAACCTTTCCGGCCTTAAATTATGTTCCATGTAAACCCATTTATAAAGAACTGTGTCTTTATCCTACAAAATCCTGTAAATATTAGGAAGGCTTTAATTTTCTTTACTCAGGAAGATTTTTCTTTCAGTTCTACTGTTGTATTCTCATCCCTGATGCGTTTTTCCAACAATGGTGAGGATGATAAAGAGAAACTACTTGCTAACAACAAGCCTAATATCACCTTACTAGGTGTAGGAAAAAACAATCAGTAGAAAAGAAGGGGTAAAAGCGTAACTATACCTGCTTAAGAAATCTGTCGGAGGCATGGCTGTGCTTAGCTAACACGTTTGGCAGAGCAGGGTTTGCGTATTCGAACTGAGGATTGTACGTGAAATCTGACTTGAAGAACTTCATCTTCTCCTTCTCCACGTTGCAAGGCTTGATTGCAGTCAGCAAACAGAGCTTTTGGCCAGAGACATCCCCTTCGTTTCCGTGGCTTTTGGAAGACTGGGATTGCTTTGGCTTTGTTAGATTAAAATGCCTCTTAGTCCTAGTTCTGGGTCGAGGTGGCAGTCCCGGGGTGCTCCCGGTGACTGAAATGCTGCCTGTGAACTTCATGCTGGTGGACACGGGGCTGGTGACGATGATGGAGGAGGGCTGTCTGTTGGAGCAGCACCATCCGCTGCCAAGCAAGGGTAGCGGGGCTTTGATTTTGCGGTGCTCGTTGTTTCGCAGGGTGGTAGAACACTTAGTGGCTTTTCTGTGTTTCTTGTGGTGAGCAGATGACTGCTTTTGAGCGTGGTGTTTCTTCTCCTCTTTGCTCTGCAGAAGGACGTTGTAGCTACTGGTTCCCGTTGTGAAAATATCCTTAAGGATCCCAGAGGGTGGCTGCTGGAGGCTGTTTTCATTATTAACGTTCAGCTTATGTTCTTCTGGACTCAAGATTGTTTTCCTGGAGAGTTCGGTCTTAGGCCAGTGAAGTTTTTCTGCATTAAGGGGGAGGGGAAAAAAAACAAAGCTGAGGGCAAATTTGTTTTACAACGCAATGCTAATCTTAGGACTCAAAACTGCAACATAAATGAAATACAGAACTTGTCTTAACTGCAGTGGCATCAAGTTAACTTTGACTTCTACACATACGGGAGAATTGTGTGTGTCTATCACTTTTGAACAACTAGACTGGGACTTGTAAGATCCAGCTAAACAAGTATTTTATGTTTGCATCTCCATGCACGAGCGCACTGCTAGCAGCTAAGAGCGTGTTTACAACAAGACTCTCTACAGGACGTTCTGAATGCTTGCTGTTATGGTCACAAATTTTTAGTTCTGAGCAAAATCTGAGTTTTCTCATGCAAGGGAGGCTTTCTGTAGGGATAAAGAATAACTTAAAAAATAGGAAACTGTATAGGAGTGTGAGAGCAGTATTGACAGGGAAGGCCCACAGGAATCTGTGCTGTGATATAAGCAGTCTGGCATGGTCCCATCTGCAAAATCTGATTCACAGAATTTACTCTCCGAAAGGATGAGAGCA
This sequence comes from Coracias cyanogaster, assembly GCA_033124195.1. Classification (NCBI taxonomy): domain Eukaryota; kingdom Metazoa; phylum Chordata; class Aves; order Coraciiformes; family Coraciidae; genus Coracias; species Coracias cyanogaster. The sequence continues at coordinate 5,370 of JAVSBS010020516.1, read as the reverse complement.
TCGGAATGGGCCAGCCCCCGTGAACAATTTACAACACTATACGAGTAGTCATATAAATTTAGAAGACTTCAATTTCCTGTATTCCTCCGTAATACAGATAGTAAGCGATATTTAAAGGGAGAGATCAGCTAGTTACAAACACCCCTGAGAATCCTTAAGACAACACTGTCCTTTCATCTACTCAAAGCCATTCCACGACAACAGCTGGCTTTAAGAAAACACTTGAGAAGAATCATTGTACCTTAAACTGTTAATGTATGGACCCTCCTTTCTTGCTCTGACCCCTGCCATAGCCTTCAAGGAAGAAAGGTCTCTTGTGCAGAGCAGCTGAACCAAAAAGTCATTGAGGATTAAAATTGTATTTAACTTTTTTTTCTGGCTTATTAGAGAAGTGACCTCTCTACACAGGTTCTAACCATCTCCTTTTCTTGCCGACTGGTTTATCCTAAAATATTAAGCAAGCCGCAAGTAAGGGCACAAATAAATCCTGCCACAGAGAAATGCTCTCTACTCCTGCACCTAAAATGAATGGATTCACAGAGCAGGAGATATGGCCGGAGCTTGATTAAAGCCTGCAAAGGGGATTTGAGCTTCAGCCCACAGTTATACATAGCTGAGCTGTAATTACTTAACATACAGTAATTATACTCAGAATGGAACACTAGCAAGAGATCATTAAATGCCTCTAAGGTGGTGGTGGGGGGGAAATCGGTAGTAGTTTAAGTTCAGCTTCATTTTCACAGTAAAATTCGGTTTTGCGCCTGACACAAGCACCGTGACAACGTATTTCATGCTGTTGGACCTCTGTCAGTTCCATGTCAATCTGTGCTTTTCGGTTTGCCTGAAAATGCTGCTCTAAAAGCAAAAAAGACAAGAGCTCCTACTCGCATGAAGGTACGATGGGCAATCTGCAGCCTGGGTATTTCCCTCACTAGAAAGAGAGAGAAGCCTCCCATTATTCTCTTTCACTAAAGCCACACGTCTCTTACATGAGCTCAGTGTTGTTTCACAGTAAGGTTGTAAATCCTTTTCCTATGCTTGGCGCAGGAATGCGCTCCTGCTCACATTCTGTCAGATCCTTCTCATCACACCCAGGACAACCTGCCTGCCTGGCTTATCTTGCCGTGCCGTGAGCTGTCACGGTGAGGAGCATCACAAGGAAAACAACGTCAAAGGCACAGCCAGGATACTGTGTGGGGGGCTCTTGTTTGTGTCTGTACCTACCTACAAATAACTGCTCTGAAATGAGGACAACAGAATAAGATGACAGCTTGGTCATGTTTCTTGGCAAGTATTTAAGACTGACTTCAGGCCTCTGTATGGGTACTGCTGTATGAGAATCCTGATTTTTAAGGAGAAGTTAAAAGCAAGGTTTCCAGAATGTCTGAAGACAGAGATAATAACGTTTCTGAGCATGTGACTTTGTGGAGACAAAATTTCAAGTTGGAAATTAAAGAACTGCTTCTTCAAATACAGATAAGACGTAATGAAATGTGGCAGCAACGCTTGATTCTCTACTTACCAATTTGCAAAAGCCACAGAGCAGAGAAGCCTTAAAATTGCTACTACACAGGGAATAATTTGAATTAATACCACACATGTAGCTAAGAAGTGATAAAGAGAAAAGGAAAAAAACAACTCAGAAACAGAATTCAAAGAAACAATACAAAACAACCTTAAAAAACCCAACTAACCCAAGCTCTTGTGTTGATCCAACACCAAAACCTCATGTCACTGAGCTTTCAGAGCTGAGCAGTCCAGTTTGCCAGTAATAAATGTGCTGATAGCCAGATAATTTCTGAACATCACGAGTCAGAATTCTCCTGCAAGTGTCTCAAACGGTGGTCAGGTGCGGAACGTGCACTGGCAAGTTTTACATGCACATGGCGGATATCAAAAATAGTCGTCCCCAATTCTGTCGTTACTTTATATATGCAATCTTGAGCAAAGTGAGTTTTCAGCTGCCAAACTTAAGTGTGGCTGTCCTTAATTTTCTTCTGACTGGAGAAGGACACTGATGCATATCTGTGCTGAAAACCTAGAGGCAACAGATCATCCAGCAGATTGGAAAGTTGCATTAGATAACCCTGCAGTTTGCACAGAAGTCATTTAACTGCTGTTCTAAAATTTTTGATCGGTCCTGTGAACATCGTTATTTTAGAAAATAAGCTAGAAAATATTTGAGGCATTAAAGCAATGTTGCAAACCACCCTATTTTAAAGTTCTTTCTCTGGTGCATTTGTTTAACCTGTAATATTTATCCTTTTAAAGTCATATCTGTGAATTTAGACTCAGACAGCATCACCTAAACTAAAGGTACATCTTCTAGGAAACTCAACGTACTAAGCTATATCCAAGATATTCCAAGGATTAGCAATGCCCGGTGATCGAAACAGAGGTCTGAATATTCTGAATATCCACCAAATTCATCGCACAGCCTCTATTCTGAAAATGTGTTTCAGAAAGTACCAAGATATCAAAGTAGGCAGTTGGAGAATGGATTATCAACCCATGTTAAGTAGAGATTGGCTAGGAGAGATTTCCAGCTTTTAAACTCTGGATACCATAGGACAGATGGCAACAGATTACTTCTAAAGGACTGAAAATGGCAAATTGAAAATCACCATACCACAGCACAACTCTATTCCGCATATCATGGAGATTTTCTCTTTTGTATCTTGTCCACATGTGTTCTGAGAAGCACAAATTTGATTTCCTGACTTTTGGCATATTTCAGTTTTTGCAGCAGAAAACAGCCAAACAACACAGGCCCTGGCCTCCAGTTAGCTTTGAGAACCAACCTAAAACGGTGTAATTTCTGTACAAAGATTCTCTTCATTGCTTTTGCTTCCAAACAAAGTCACAAAGCCCCAGGTCCTTCAACAATTAAAAACCCACAACAAAACTAGCACAATCTCTCACAGGAAGACTTTCTCATCGTGTTTACTTCCATTTATTGACATTTTGTTTCTCCCTGCAACAGTAATAAAAACATAGGTCCTAGAAACACTGGTGAATTACTACATTCAACTCCAGCAGTACTGGAGAAGGGACGTACCCCAAAACTGCGAACAGGGGATATGTGGGAATCACAAACATCGTTATAATTCTACACTAAAGAAATATTTCCCATGTCTAAGTTGCATCTCAGTCGCTAGCTCTGAATCCTGTGGCATCACAGGCGCTGCCTAATCTTGTCAGAGGCTGTTAGAAGAAAATGTTAGTTTTAAGTTAAAGTCAGGAACTAGGTCATATTATTACTTCTATAGAAGTTACATATAAATATATAAAGGTTTCCATGCCTTAGAAATCAATGTATTGAGCTAATCTTTTAGTATGTTAATAATATATGTCGTAAAAGCCCAACAGGAGAATTTTTTCCAGGCTTTGGAGAGTGTTGTAGAAAAATCTTCCTCTAGGCTATGGGGCAGCTACTACCCAAGCAGCTTCTTAATTACCTGTTCCATAGGTGGCATGATGTGATTCATGATAGGTATTTGTGGGTGCGGATCTCTCGCTGCCCAGCTAGCTTTGCTCTCAAGAGAGAGTCTCGAATTTTCAAATTTATAGATGCAAATAATCCAAGTGATCCATCTACAAGTAATAAGAAAATAGTGGCATTCGAAACTGAAACAGGAGAAGAAAATATATGGATGTGACATGATTCCTCCTCGGGCACGTTCTGCAAATGTACTAGTGTATTACAAAGACATTTTTTATCTTCAATAAGCAAGTAACATGAATAGATTAACAACTACCTGTAGTTTATGAGCTCTGGGCTGTATGGTCTGTGGCTGCAGAGGGCTGTAGAAAGAATATTCTGCAACAAGCAGGATCTGGAGAGTGTTTTATATGACCCTATAATGTTCCACAGCCTCTCAGATACAACAGGCTTATGTTTGGGGTGTAAAAGAATCTGCTCAGAACCCTGTAGTGTGTTTCCTCACTACTATAAACACCTTTAAGGTTTACAAACACTCAAGTTTGGAATAGAAAGCATCAGGCAACTTGAACTAAACAGCACCAGAAGCTCTGTCTGTAATGACTGAACGTGGGTTTGCTGCAGAATTAGTCAGACTGACACCGAGATATTTGCTATTTTCACAGCAAATTGGTTTTTAACTAGAGCCCATACCATGTCGAGAGCGTTAACCTAAAAAATATTTTCCCCTCCCAAATATTCACTCATCTGCTTTTCTCCTGTAACATCACATCTGTCATTCAGCTTTAATTCTGAGCTCCAAACCCAAGGGCCAGTTTCAGCTCTGAGCCAACCTGAATGTTTGATTTGTTAACTGCCAGTGTTTGGAAATAACTCTGAAATATCCACCATCTACAGGATCCATTGGCATGATTTTAGACTGCGTAGCTAGTTCTTTTGTCTTTAATATTGCAACGATATTGAAAATTGTCCTCTTTCAGCCATAAAAGTATAAACTGACTTGCGAGCAGTTTATTGCATGCATGCTTCTACACTGATATACGACATTATGTACTTGACTCTCAGTTCAGATCCTTCCAGCTAAATTACGTGAGCACAGTAATAATCAGCAAAAGTGAAGACTCGGCCCTAATGAAATCAAGTAACAAACTCTGATTCATTTAATAGACTCAGGATCTAATCATGAAACTGATTTACGGACAGACCTGCCCAGGGTGAAACTCCCGCCCAAGCAGATCTCCAGCTCGCTCCTCTGCAGCACAAGTTCTGTTCAGGAATATCTGATGGAAGGGTATGAACCCCAAATAACTGTATTTCCTTCCAAGAAATCTGAGTCCTTTGAGATTACTGTTGCTGTTGCACACTGTCTGATTCTAAGAACTTTATTTTTACTACCAGAAGTAACACCCTGCTCATATCCATGCACAGATGGAACGGCTGGTAAATTATGCAGAGAAAGAGTAGCTGTGTGAAATCTTAATTGCGATTGTAACAGGATGGCATGAGGGGACACTGGCATCTCCACCAGATCTCTTCTAGATAGATCTCCCTGTGATCAAATAACACGGGCTGGGAGCAGCTGAAGAAACGCCACGTGAAATGGCGTCAAATTTAGACAAGGGAAAACATCCGAGTGAAAAATGTGTCTTCCAGCAGCAGCTGTGTTGCAGGTTTTCCTTCAGAAGCAGCGCTGATGCCAAAAGTTGGTGATAGCACACAAAGCCATTCCACACTATGGTTACAGAGTCATAATACAGGTTTATAGAATCATAGAATGTTTTAGGCCAGAAGGGATCTCTAGAGGTCATCTGCTCCAACCTCCCTACACAAGTAGGGACATCTCTACCTAGATCAGGTTGCTCAGAGCCCCATCAAGCCTGACCTGGAATGACTCCAGGGATGGGGCCTCCACCACCTCTCTGGGCAGC
>JAVSBS010020515.1:0-31468 GCA_033124195.1 Coracias cyanogaster | reverse complement strand
GTTGCCTGATCACACAGGCCAACACTGAACTCAGCAACATCCCCTCAGAAGTCTTCTTGCAGACAGTCCTGCCATGAGTTCCTGTGGGCCCAGCTCCTCTGCTGCCCACTGTGGTGCCAGCAGCGCCTGCTGGACACAACAGACAGAGATGGCTCCCTCAGTGGCCCCTCACATGCAAGGACACCACCAAGATAGTACAGCAGGATGCAACCTGCCCCAACAGAAGCCACACCCAACAAGAAGCAGCTCCAACTGATCAGCTCCTGGTTAGTATAGCCCTGGCTCACCCACCACCCCAACCATGACCACCTGGGTTTGGGCAGAGCCACAGAGACACAGGTGGACCGGGTTCTGCCTCTAGAACATGAAGCCAATAGGAAAAACAAAACATTCTGCTGGGTTGTGACTCATTCACAGGTCAACTCTTAACTTGGGGCCCACAGCTCAGGTGCCAGACTTCAGATGGCAACCAAATACAGCATCATCTCCCAGTGTCCTGAACAGCCCCTGTGGTCTGAAACTATTTATATACATTTCTGTGGAGTTGTATTCTCAGGAACATGCGTGTGATGCAAAAAGAGACAGAGAAATATGCAGGTGGTTTGGGTAGCCTCCAAACTAAAATAATAGGAAAGAGGCAGACCAGGATTAAGCAGAATTGCAACCAATCAAGAGTTCCTGGGCTGAACTAATTATTACTCCCCCAAAACTTGAATGACTACATATCTCATGCCTTCTGAACACTGGCTAGATAGACTTCATTTCATACCTGTCATGTTTTCATGAATGACTTCTTTGCTTGGCTCTGTGGTCAATATAGCCCACATAATTTCAGGCCTTGGACTTCATGCCTGACTTAAGAACCTATTTGATACAATCAACCCATCCTTCATTTATCAAGCCCTTCTGCAGAGGCAGCATTACTGGTATCTAGGGTCTCTGGTGGGTGTACATCAAGATACAGTCTTAATAATCACCAAGGGAACTATTCAAAGGTGATAACTCATTTTGATCTCTGTAGTTCATTTTCCAGCTGCCCAGACAGAGACATGAAGCTTGATTTGCAAATCAGTAAGCACTCTTCTGCCTGCCTTGCCACAGCATCAGTCATGGGATGGAAGGGGACCTCTGCCTGGGACAGGACGTTCCCTCACTGCAGCACTCTCCCTGGCCTTGGTCCTGCAGCCTGGAGAATTAGACATGAGGCCTTTTATTTGGTTTGATTTTTAAAACAGCAGTGGTGTATGCACAATGCTAATTTTTCTGTAGGCCTTTTTGAGGATACCTCGGATGACTTCCTTTTTCTAGTCACAGCCAGATGATGAGGATAAAATGGTGACTGCCTCTTTCCTAGACAGCCCAGTGGTTGTGGAAAGCTACACTGGATTGTAACACTGATGGTCCAGATGGCAATCAGTAAGGGACAGTTTCCAGATAAAATCAGACTTTGTGGCAGATTAAGAGAAAGCATCATCAAAAAGCGTAATGAGAAGTCTGCAGAGATGGCCAAACCCAAACTTTGCCATTTTTATGATCCTGCCTGTACCCCTCCTTGGAGCTGCAGCTTCCAGACCCAGAGTACATATTCCAGAAGCCTCCTCAAACTCCATCTCCTCCGTAGGGTTTTCACCTAACTGAGGAGCCCCACATAGCTCTCACAGCCTGAAGCTTTTGGTGCTGGAGCCAGGAGCTGGACAGACAGCACCAGTACAGCCTTGTAACTATCTTTGTGCCTAACTAGGAACTATAAAACCAGGTGATGTCTTCTCACTGTTTGATTTTGAAATTGAGGAGCTTTTTTTTGTGAAATGGTTGGTCAGTGTGTCCATGAGGATAGCAATAATGATTTTCCAGATGGAGACTGGACATTATGCATTAGATGAGGTGGTGGGCCACATACTGAACTGCCAAGATAGATTAAGTACCACATGGTATCTAAATGTTGTTTCTCTGCGTTCTGTCTGTTTGGTGCTCAGAGCAGTGCAAGGGTCCTGCGGAAAACCCAGTGATAAGGCAATGTGATAATAGAGCCAGAGGGTAAGTATTAATTCAGCCCCCAAAAGGCTACATAAAGTTGCTTGTGCAATTAATTAAGGGGGTAGGAGAGGGGACGGCTGATTTTGTAGGCTTCATTTTGTGGTTTTGTTTTGATTTGGTTTGTTTTGTGGTTAGTGCATGTGTGCCTATGTGCAGTCATTTAGGTGGGTTTAGTAGGTATAATTTCCCTTTTCACTTGGTTAATCGCTTCGCAGAATGGAAACTTTCATTTCAGGGAACCTCACAGTGAATATCTCCCTAAAGGTGGGTAGTTTGTTCCACCTATTAATCCTGCATAAGCTCTGCATAAGCAGCGAGAAAGCTGTAGCTCCAGTGTACCCAAACCCTTTTGATTTTTCTAGTGGAGTCTTTGGTTTCATCTGGTTATGTTTCTTAACACATACTTCGGTGATGATACTAAAGCAAGTAACAGGGTGATACAATGGACAGAACTAATTCCCAAATGCTGAGGCATGCTTGTGAACGGGATAGGCTTGAAAGTGTCCTGCAGAATCTGCAAAAGAAACACAAGGACAAGTTCCAGCTGATGATCAGAGCAGCCACCAAGCCACTGCAGGCACCTGGGGACTGTGTGGTTAAACACCTTATGCTCATGCTGAAGATACCACTTAAAGCCATGTCTTTTTTAAGTTCACTCAGTTTGCATAGTTTCTGGTGCTTCACATTAAAACCCCCGTCTCTTGAGACAAAAGCACACAATGTAGTGCAAATGGCTATTTAGAGCCACAGAGCGTGGAGGACTATTCATCTGTGACAAGTTTTTCACTTCCTGCAGAGCACCCCACAAGGACTTGTGAGATCAAGAACCGATGACAGGCAGGCAGGGAGAGATATGCATGATAAGGCATCAAGTCAGCAAGCTCATGTGGCTTTCGGTTTCAGACAGCACCAGCTGAGGGTATCAGGCTCCTTAGCATCACATTCCTTTCAGTCGTTCTGTTTGCTATAATTTGAGTCTCTGGAGAAGGTTGCTGGTGGACAGCCAGTTCACTGTTCACAGTGATGGGTGAGTGTGCAGTAGATTAGTAGAATTCTTTGAAAGAAGCTATATACACCAAGGAAGTGGTTTCATGCACTTTTTCAAAATATTTTAACTGCTTGTTAGTTCAAGGAAATCACTGTGATCTGTTGAATGCAAAAGTGTTTTTCCTTTTTCTTTGTATGTGTGCAGCAGCAGGTTGGTGGTGGGATGTATGAAGCATCTTGAGCATGAATGAACCACTTCGAAAGATGAAAGGGTCTCTCCCAGGATTTTGCCTGATTTTTGAACCAAACTTTTAAGCTTAGGAAATTTTCACATTCTGGTTAGGCTCAGGCATAAAAAGGACATAATTTCTTGAGATATATTTTTGTTCTGAGATTTTCTGATTAACACTGTAAAATCAAGCCCAGAAGATGCTAAAAGGCTTTTAAGATATTTTTCAGAACAAGGCTGGAGTGTGAGCTCAAGCCCTTTTGAGGCCTGTCCACCATGATCTCTGATTTTTGAAGGACGGGGAAGGAACCAAAATTCCTGCATAAGTCATCTGCACACAGAATCGATGTGTGTCCTCATTTTGGTTAACCTAGAAAAGTTGCTGAGAGATTTGCTTTAGTAGGGAAGCTGGAGTTGTGTGTGACTCATGAAGAGACCCCTGGCTAATCTGACTATTTGAGGGCATTGGATAGGTTAGTGAAACACATTTTGGACAACTGTATTTTCAACCCATTCTGTGCGAATCAACTGTGTTCCACAGAGCAGCTGCGATAACCTCTGACTAATTGGCTTTTCAGAAGGTTACCTGCTGAGAGCATCTGCCATGGCATCCAGGCTCCCAGAAATCATCTCAGAATTGCCTGATGCAGGCTAAAGGGCCCAGTCTCACAGGCAAAAAGGGAGGGTTCTCTTGAGTCAGAATATAGGGGAAAGGATTTGCCCGACCTTGCTGAATGTTCAGCATCTGTCTTGAAGCACTGAGCATCCTTTGGAAGGCTGCCTTGAAGCCTTCCTTGAGATGAGATTGGCTGTTGATCCAGACAGCGAGTCTGTGAGTGAGCCAGGATCCCGTGTACCCACGTACTCACAACGGCTTTCACAGCGTGTCCGGCAGCATCACGCACAGCACCGTGCCTGAGCAGGCTGTGTGCAAGCTGTATGCCAGCTGCCACCTCACAGCCCTCGTGTGGACCTGGGACCTCTCTGAGTGAGCAGTGTAGCAATACATAAATAGCGCCAAGGAGCTCACCACATCTAAAGTCATTCTTTTCCATAGATCTCATATGGGAATATTTATTCAGTAGCGTATTTATGGTGATGGTATCAACAGATATTAAAACTGGATCCAGGAGGATTAAGAGTACTTGGTTATGGGAGAAAGTTGTCCAGAAGAAGTGTCTTCAAAGAAAGAAACCCTGAATTCATCCTTGCAGAAATAGCAATTTGTGTGTTGGCTGCTGTTTGTTTTAAAGACTCTGCTCCTGGAGTCTTGTGATGATGCATCCATGTTCCTGGTCATTTGAAAAAAAAATGTCCTGTTCCATGGTTGGGTTTCATAGTTCATAAAAAGTATGTCTGAACTTGTATTCTAAAAAAACATAGGGGCGAAGGGAAAGCAACATTTATTTTTATTTCCATGTATTTTCAGCTTTTATAATAATTTTGCATGGTCTCATTAATGAATATTGAACGCTTGGGATTAGGATTACCATGTTTGATGCTCTAGATGTTGTGCTTATATATCCACCTTTTCTGTCAAGCTACTCCAAAATGAAAATCCTGGTTTCCTGCTTGGCAAGCAAATTAAAAAGTCAAAAGCAAGAAGATATTTTCTTGCTTTCCCCCTTGGTATTTTTCTACCATACTGACACGGTGTTTGCTAAACAACATTAAATAACCTTCAAGACTGTATCAGGTCTTAGTGATGAGGGGAAAACCAGGCAAGCCAGACCAAGGCAGCCTTATCAAGAAGCACCGCCATCTCTGTTTTCTCTCTAGGTTTGGCTGCTGGGTGTTGCACTCAGTGTCCCTGCTTAGCATGGGCTGCTTGTCTGCGACCCTTGCAGCGAGACAACTCGCTGTCTTGGTGCAGCCCTGAGGCTTCACTTGCTGCCTGCACAAGCCAGGGCTGCTCCGATGAGAGGAGGTGGCTGGGAGGTGGATGGAGCCGGCTGGTGAGCATTGCTTTGCCACCTCCAGCATGCTGCCACAGCTAGCTATGAGTGTGCAAATGTTTGAGGTAACCTTGGATCTCTGGCATTGTTGACTCTGCTTATCAGTGACCTGTTAGGTAATAAGGATGTGCAGCAATACCTGCCTTTACCTAGAGGTTAAAAGAACTGGTGCTGTTCTCCACCCAGAGCAGTAATGGGATATTTTTGTGATAGAGTGAAACCAAACTCTGGTGCAACTTCGGTCTCCTCTGATCTGGGGCAAATGGTTCCTGTCCTTGCCAAGGCTGCCCCGCAGCAGCATTTTTTAGTCCCTGCTAATCTTCCTGCCTCCTTCCACAGTGGTTACTAACCAGAATCAGTAGCTCCCCATGTAGATACTTGTTTTTACATTAACTTCATGAGCCTCACCAAGACACCTCATTCTGTTATGCATCAGTGGTAATAATTCAATGCACAATAAAGAAAAGGGTAAGTGTAGGAATGGGCTGACAGCCATTGCCTTTTGTCAGCATACAAAATTCTTCAAAGCCACTAATATCTCTGATCAGTAAGTAACAAGATGCAACAAGTCTGCAGCAACATACAAAATATTCTGATGTCTCAAGTGACATGAGTAACGTGAAGTGAGATACCTGTGGCCTTTCTGACACAAGAAAAAATACAAGTACGTGTGGCTGAATGCAGTTTTTCAACACACTTGAAGGAGTAATTGGTATATGAATGGTGGAAACAGACATTTTTCATAATAATCCTGTGTTTGAAATGTCCTGACCTTAGAAATATAGTATAACATTAGTTCCAGGAGAAGAAAACTAGCAAAGTTAATAGATGTTTGTTTTCTTTATCAGAATCCCTCAATTATGAAAATGTGACAAAGAGGTAACACCACTAGATTGAGCTGAATTAACATGTGTTTAAAATGAATGAAAGATATGTCCCTTTCCCAGTTAGAAAAAAATCACATAGTACAGGTACTCAAGAAGTGAAATACATCCCTGGCTTTGAAATTATCATTGTCTTTCTACAGCAGCTTCTTGAAAATGTCATGTGAGATTAGATCTGTACGCCGTTGTGCTGGTAAGCATACAAACCCCCTGCAAAGAGCAGTCTTCGTTCCAAGAGTTTACAGTCTCAGGCAAGGTTTTCAAAGACAACTGCTCATTTGTGATACCTCTCAAAGAGATGTTGCTTTCAGGAAGCGCTGGGTTTGTACTGTTAGAAAACCAGGGTCCTTAGAGGAGTCTCCAGCTGGGCACCAAAAGTTACATAGGTGATGAGGAAGAGTAAGCGCTTCTAAAACCTTGTCCTCAAAGTACAAAGTGAGAAGAGAATAAATGGGTTAGATGACCACTAAATCTTCAGTTTGCTTGCTCTAAATGCAGAGCTTACCAGAATTACTGCTATTCCCATGGTCAGTGTTGCAGGTTATACCCAGACAGGCTCTGCTAGGTGTCCTGCATGGCTTGAAGCGGTTGTGCTCCCTCTGCGATGTGGATGGAGCTCAGGTTGGGACCAGTCCCCATGTCTAGTTATTCACTCCTACTGTCTGAAGGGCCAGCTGGCTCATTTCAAACTTAGACACAAGTACAAGCCAGTGGCTGAAACAATCTGGATCACTAGAATTGCAGCACAAATGCAGTGCTGAGGCCTGACCTGATATAATTAGGGAGTTCACCCATCTTATTTTAGTCCTACAACTCTGTGGCTAGGCAAGGCATTTTCCTTTGCTTGGGAAAGCTTTTCATATTTTCCTTTCTTTGCAGCAGATGAACTTTTTAACCTCAAAAAACTCATTTCTCCTTTGTGGGACAGGCCCATCTCTGTTGATGCTTCGCACATGGGAGGTATCCTCCAGTTAACATGGAGTCAAACACTTTGGAGGTGAGGTACCAGTTTGCCTCTCTCCAAGTTTAAAACCTCCCCCTTTATCTTCAAACCTGCTTATTGTCACCATTGCTTTCTTTTCTGTCCTGGGGGATGCAGTCGCTTATCTGTCTGGACACGTTGAAGGCCCAAAAACTTCCCATATGTTCTTCTATGGCATAAAACAACTGCTGCATCCCAAATGTCCATCTTTCACAGGCCACTACTGATGTGGGTATCTTACGTAATTGATGACGGTAGGTGGTGGTGGGATCATTGCGTTAGAGAACCTTGAGAATAAAAGCAAGGCAGCTGTAGATACAGAAATCAAAAGCAGCGCCATAATCGTGTGAATATGCCTGCATAAGGAAGGGGATAGCTAAGGAAACTGGTTTTTATTGTTCCTCTGTTTCATAGGCCATATTTACACTGAGGGGTAAAGTGCTCATGGCAAGGTGTGGGGTTTTTTTAATCTTACCCAGCATTCTTCCAGCAGCTGCTGATTTAACATCCTATCCTTTCCTTGCTTTATCTGACCTTTATGTCCTTTGCTACAAGAGTTCGGGATTGGGAGAGGCAAATATGGGCAAACTGGCAGCTTGGCAGAACCAGTCAGCCTGCACCCGACAGAGAAGAGCCCACTGGGCATGATTTTGAGGAGGTGAGAAGCAGAAATCCGCTGCCAGCCTGAGTTTCAACTGACATGATTGCTGCCTTGGCATCATCAGTATCCCATTAGCTTCACAATTTGGAATCTGGCCCAAAAAGCCCAACGATCCAGCTCTTCCCACAAATACAGACACATACTTTCATGTAAGAGGCAGGACATCAGCTGGAAAGGGTGTAAAGCCCACTCCAGTGAGTACCATCTCAGCACTGCCTTGGTCAGAGGTCTGGTCTGTAAAGCTGGTGATGGGTGAGGGCTCTGTGATAGACAACGCTGTGTCCGAACATGTTGAAGTAACGCAGTGAACTTGCCTCAGCATGGCTCCTTGGCTCCAGAGGCTAGCATAAGCCTGTGATGGGTTCACTCGCATTTTTGTGGCTGCATACTGAGTAAACAGCGGCATGCGCTTCAGTGGGAGCAGGCCTGCCCGGCACTCATCTCCTGTTCAGAAAGGCAGAAAAGGGAGCACAAGTCCCCATCAGAAATTGTATAATCATAATTTAGGTTGGAAGAGACGTCTGAAGATTGTTCCACTCAAAGCAGGGTCAAGTTAGGTTGTTCGGGGCCTTGCCTGGTTGAGTTGCAGATATCTCTGTAGGTGGAGATCACACAATCTGGTCAGGTAACTTGTTCCAGATTTGACCACCCTCACTAGGAAGAATTTATTTCCTTGTATCTAACTAGAATCTCTCTTGTTGCATCTTGTGTCCATTATCTCTTGTCCTTTTGCTGTGCATCTCAACGAAGAGTTTCGGTGGAGGAAAGGAGAAGTTACAAGTAACCTCCACATATTCCTCCTTTATAGCATGATCACCTTACAGCTTTGCAAGGGCTTTCAGGCAAGGACTAGCAGCCACCAAAATTGAGTGTGCTTCACTGCTTTTAGCAGGGAAAGAGAAACTCCCCGCATCCCTCTAATTATCCTGTGGGTTCTGAAGCGGGTAAGAAAGTGTGTGAGCTTTTTTCACATCTACTACACAGCAGTGGCCAACTCTTGCCATGCTGGCCAGCAGAAATGGTGAGGAAACATCAGCTCCTACTTGGGCACTTGGCAGAGCCTTTTCAGCATTTGGCTATCAAGCCTCCAGTAGTTAATGCAAGCCCAACCAAACAGGAGAGTCTGCTCTCTGGGACTCCAGCTAGAGGAAGAGGAAGCAGTGCTTTCACATGAGACTATAAAATTCAAGTAGGATTTTTAAAAACATACAAATAATTGCTGGTCTGTTCTTTATATTTATCTAAGGAATTGATTAAGCACTGAGTTTTTTGGTTGATGAGTAAAGCTGATTTAAAAAGTACCAGGGTCACAATATACATTCTAGGAGTGGTTTGTCTTTACAGCAGAAGTACATTTACTCAGCTCAAACCTGACTTTTTTTCATTATGGTTGAAATACACCTGAAATTCCTTTGTTCTGTTCTATACTCACTGTCTGGTTTTGGTTTTCTGTTTTGTTTCTTACAGCCCCAGCAGAGAGCTCTCCATAAACATTTCCAGCCTCTAAAGCTGCTGTCCTGCCACTTGATATGAAAGTGAACTTTCCTTCATGAAAAAAAACATAATAAATGGCACTGCCAGAAGGTGACCATGGGGGATTGAAGACAAACTTGAAGTAAAATCAGCCTACTCAAGATGATACATTCTGGGAAGACCTGGTTTGCTGTGGAGTAGAAATGTGGTGCATAATATCCAGTGCTAATTGGTTGAAAATGGTCATTGACAGACCTTTAGCTGGAAAATTTCTTCCAGCTTTCATCACTGTGCATAACTTTTGAGTTCCCTTTAGGGAACTGTCTATGCCCTTCACTAGAAGTCCTGTTTTAGCATGGCAACTACTGGATTCTTTTATTATGTATGCAGATGGCATGATGTTTTAGGAAAAACTTACAGCAATTCTCCAATCTCAGTGGATATGTTCACAATATTAAACCCCGATAGGAATGTAAATGTCTTGTATATGTTAGTTTTGCAGTCTAATGGTATTCTGTTAAACAATATCAGCATTTCATATGTGCTTTTCGCACAGAACTAGCACAGTCCATATATATATATAATGGTCTTTTTTAAAATACTGAGGGTACATTTCAGTATTTGAGCTGAAACTGCATCCAAACCAAGTCCACTACTAACATACCTTCACTGATTCACAGTAGATTGTGTAGATAGATTTGCACGTGGCAGAGGTGTGACTTCTTTTATTGAGACTTAGAGAAGAGCTGTCACAGAGGTAGCCAAGAACAGGGTAGGTCAAATGAGCTGTAGGACACTGTGTCTGCTCTCCCTCTCATCCACCAAATATCAAAGGTTCTCATTTCTAGTGTGCCAATGTCTTTTCTGACACGGTGAGGAAGAGGCAAGGGACTGAGCTTTTCTCAGAGATTTGTGTGACCCTGGGTTTGGTCTATGATAAAACCAGAATAAACAGGAAGAATTCAGGTTCTTTCTGCTGGCCACCATTTATGTTTTGGGCAGGGCTGAGGAATCGTAGTCCAAACCAAACTCTCTGAACAAGGTAAAGTGAAAGACTATAATTCTAAGGAGCAAAACACTCCCTTTGGAGAGGGCAGACTTCTTCATTAACTTTTCTCACTGGGAATAAGCAAATGGTTCCAATAAGCCTTTCAATATACCGTAGCAGGCTCAAGACTGTTGCATTCAATCTGAACATTGTTTTTTGTTCAGTCTCTGAATGGCTGGCCTCATCACTGGTATCACAGCTGGCTGTGGTACTGTTTCTTCCATGGGAACTCAGTGGAATTAGTGTCTGTTTCTCACATCAGGACCTTCTTGACACACTCTTTATAATGAACTGATGCCATCAACATCCTGAGGGCACTTAGGTATTTGTTCCTTCTTTCTTTAAAAGGTAGCTTTTTTGTGTATTTAAAGACCATCACTCTCTCCAGTCTGATAGGCAGGTACTGCAGAGTTGCTGTTAGCGTATATGCCAAACTGTGGGTGAGATGCCATGCTGGTGTGAAGATGCAGCGATGGAGAGAATGTGAGGCTACATCAAGTCAAAGAGATCTTTTTAGTGAAAACTCCTGTGTTACAGTTCTTAAAAACTATTGTACAGTTCATTGCTAGAGAATGGAAGGTCAACCACTGAGGGTGCCTGTACAGCAAACAGATAAATATCTTTAGGGCTTGATTTTTTTCAGATGGGTATGGGCTTACTTTTCAGCTCTCCACCTAGCTCAGATTCAGCATGTTGGATACCTCTATAGTATTCAGTCCAAAAGCAAATTATTTTTACCAATCACCAAGATTTTCAGAAGTCACTAGTGATTTCTAATGGTCTGGGTCTTTCCATGGGTTCTCAAATGGAGCTCCCAAGAATTACAAAGCAGTAAGCTTCTGCCTTCTCTTTTGGAAAATCCTGGTCCCTAATCTTAAATTAATGGGTGTAAAAATTCTCCTTAAGACATAAGAATCTTTGCCAACAGCAACATCTGCACTTTTTAGTGCTTTTCATAGAGTTGCAGGTTGGAATGTGATACCAACAGACCTGGCCATGCGCATGGCACAGGTCCACTGTAAGCTTCAGCAGATTTTACAGCTCTTTCTGCTACAGGTTTTTAAAATGTGCTCTGGCAAGTGACATCGATTTCATGTTGGTACAGCAATTAAAAAAAAACACTTTAATATAAGTTCTTTTAAAAAAGAAGGAGAATGTTATACTTCTACAGTAGGAATTCTCTTATTTTACTACCCGGTGAAAAAATCTGGACTAATTTGTATGGTAACAGAAGAGTTTATCAGAAAATGTTATCTTAAAAGGGCGTAGGAGCAGAAGTTGAGTTAGGTGGAGCGCCACTAGAAGCATTTTTTGTATCAATGTTAGTTTTGAACATCTTCCAGTATATGGGCATGAATTTAGATGTGTGCACTTCTCCTGTTAAAACAGTTTGTTTTAAAAGCTTCCCAGGATTAGCTTTGATGACCTAGAAAAGCAGTGTTATAGGCCCTGAGAAATGTGAAAATCAAGTCCAGACCCTTGTGTAGCCAGACTCAGTGAGAAGCCTGCTCTAGGTGCCTATCGGACAAATCTCCTTTGAAGCTGGTGTAGGTCTCCATCCTACAGCCAGCCTGTGCATGTGGATAACTGCAAGCAGGGTTCCCCGAGCCCCGTGACACTTCTCACGTGTGTAACTGTCTGCCAGAGCCATAAGGAAATAACTGTACTTTTTGGCTTGTATTTAACTATTCATCGTGTTTGGATTTTTTAATCACTGTTATTCTCCCAAAGTAGGCCATGCTTCCTCAGGGATATTTATGAAATTGTTCTACATCTCCTGAACAACTATCTGGATCCCAGCGCATTCTTCTGAAAACTTTTTATTATAAATAAACATGTGGGAGAGATTTTTGTTATTATGAATGGGGGCAGGTACTGTGTTCTCGGAAAGGCTATTGAGTGCAGACAATCAAGTCTATTGCATTTTTTATGCTGAACACCTTATTAATAGCAGACACATCCGCTTTTGCCTGGGTCGCGGGAACAGTTCAGGGGAAAGAATGCTTTATCTCTAGTCAATAAATCATTTATGTCAAGAGTGCCAAAGACCAAGTCAACATGAAAGGGAGCGAATAAGTTATTCCGGCAAAGGAAATGAATTTAAATACGCTGAGAGCCATTAGTTCAGTGCAAAAGAGTGGGAGACTATTGCTATTTTCATAAACCAGCAATTATCAGCCCGGTGCAGATAGATGTATTTGCAAAGGCCAGTGCTGCCATTACACTGGTCAGTAGTTATTATCTCCAGAACAAAACTATTGCCATCAGGACACCGTTCCCCGTGTGCAGACCTGCAGCCTTCCTCCCGTGCCGGGTGCTGCTCCCTGCCGCTGTGCTCACCTGGTTTCTTTGTGTTGGGAAAGGCTGCAACATCACATCCCACTAGAAATGCTGACAGAGACTCAGCGGCTCCAAGCGCTCCAACCTGTGAGAAGCCCTGCTCTAGACACCTGAAGGAATTGCTCACCCCACAAAACATACTGCAGCTGAAAACATCCTTGGCACTGTTTTGTTCCCTGTTTTTTTTGTCTTTGTGGCTTTCTGCGCCTGAACACCCACCATTTATTCTGTTAAGGGACATGCAGACTTCCAGGAGGGGAGTTTTGCCCACCCGGCTGCACAGCGATGCTCTGCTGATGGGTTCACCCCTCCCTGTCTGTTCCTTAGCACAAGTATTGTCACTTGACAGCAGCTGCAGCATTGTTGAAGAAATAGAGCCATTAAAAATGACAAAATTTGGGTTTTGTTTTGCCCTGAATTTTCAGAAGACCCCAGGCCAGGCACTCAGCAGACTTAAATTGGCACTATGCCATCAAAGTCTCTGGAGATGTGTTGATTAATACCACCCATGGAGCCAGGCCTGGTTTTTTGTTTTCACTAAACCTAACCTCCCTCCACCTGCCACAGAGCCACAAGATCTCAATTATTCAAATATTGTCTCAGGCAATCAAGGTAAATTCCTGCGTCTTTCACATAGGTCCCTTTTTAGCAATTAACATCTCTGCCATCAGAGGCTACTTGAACAGCCCTGCTGCAGGACTGTGCTACAGTTGACCCTGGTATATATAGACTGTGGTCAATAAGATTTTAATTTTAAAATAAGAAGTCCTTTGTTATATTTAAAATGGGTGAGTGGGGGGGCAAAGTACTGACAGCATTAGCTGCAACCTCCTATAGTAAAATTCAGGAGAGTTACCTGGAATGCCGAAAAACCCACTAACATAACATATGGGTGATTAGGCAGGGTTACGAGGATAAGTCAGCAAGTAAGAAAAGTAGATGCTTGATGAGGGAAGCCAAAAAATGTATGGGAAGTCAGTGGCCAATAGGTTAGAGCTGGTTAGACCAAAGGCTTTACATATATCCTAATAAATACCGTTACAGCAAAGCTAAGTCTGATGTTAGAGACAGCACAGTGATTACTCAGAGTGCATGCAAACCCCAACAAATGTTCTTGTTTTGTATTTGAAAGCAGTAGAAGGAGGGAGTCAGATTGCACATTAAAATGTAATTCTTCCTACTCCATCAGTAATTACAAGTAATATTAAGCAGCAACTATCCAAACATATTTTTACTTTTGTAGAACCATTAACTGAGTCCAAAAGTGAAGGAAAACTCTCCCAGGATTCCTCAGAACCAGAAAGCACCAAAGAAGCTTCAAATGACACCAAAAACCCAATGATACAGAAGCATGAGTGACTTGACCCAGAAAATTATAGGTCATTACTTTCCTATCAGTCTTAGGCAAGATCATGGAAAGGCTGATACGGCACAGTCATTAAAGCAATTAAAAATTGATAAAACCCTCCAAATGACTTTTATAGAAACGTATCATGCCAAATAAACTTGCTATCAAGGCTTGTTGATGAAAGAAACTCTGCCAACATGTTACACTTAGCCTCCCATAGATCGTTTGTTTCTGTAAAGAACAAAACAGCACAACCCAAAATCAGTGTCACCCACATGAAGTGGATTACAACTGATTACAGGCTCGATCACAAGAAAAAAGCTGTGGATATTAAATTCTCATCTACAAGACTGTTTCTAATGAGCTCCTCCCAAGGTATGCTCTATTTTCAATACTCCTCCCAGGGACAGAGAAAATTACTGTTGACAACAACCAGAGATGACAAAAACAGGGGCGCAGTAAATAGTGATACGGAGCAGGTCAGTGGTAGAGAGTAACCTGGAGGACAGCAAAGTCAGAAATCCAGGAGAGGTGGCAGCAAGTCTGACTTAGAGGCATGGGGAGTATGACTGGAATAATCTAGGGGCTGTGAAGGGGTGATAAATAACCAGTTAATGTCAGCCCCAGAGATGCTCTTGCCAGCTGGGAGGTGGGACCTGGCAACAGTGATGCTGTTCCACTTTGCTCCAATACTGCTCGCCTTTCCAAAATGGTATGAACAACTTGGAAAGATTATTTTCGATAGCTCCCAGCGTCATTCAAGGGCAGGAAAACAGGTCTTATAGTGTCAGACTAATGAAGCTCAAACTATTAATTTATCAGAGGTAATTTGAAGAGGTGACTTGGTCTCCGTCTGCAATCACAATCTTCTACCTGGGCAGGGAAGTGCTGTCTGAAGGCAGGTAGCTCTTTATTGAGAAGAAAAGGGAATGATGTGCTCTACTGGTTGGAAACTGATTTCGGGATAGAAATTTAGTACAAACGCTCAACAGGGAGGATAATTACCCATGGAGACAACTTACTTAGTTACCTGCCATGTTCTCCATCGCATGAAGTCTTTAAATATATGCAGAGTATTTTTCTAAGTCAATAAGCTCTACCTCAAACCGAAATCCAGGCTTGGTGCAGTAATTACTGGATGGGGTTATTAGGTGTGTGTTATGCAAGGATTAGTCTAGATCATCAGATGTAAACTTCTGAATTAAAAATATCTTCAAGTTTCCAGTGTTACAGGAAGGCAGGGTAACCTATATCCATTTTTTCACACAAAATGTTCTTAATTTAGTCAGCTTTATATGAGCAGAGCTGTGCTTGCTAGCATTTGGTATGAGCATTGGTAGGTCTGCTCACAGTTGTAAGGTTCCTCTGTGCATAATTAAAGTAAGAGAACTGGACAAGAAAGGACAAGAGAAACCCTTGGACATACAGAGAAAGTCTGTTGCCTTTGCTCAGTAACAGCCTCGGACAAAATGCTTCACTCAAATGATGGGGCCAAGTGGACATATAGCCTGAGCAAGAAGCAACAACTGTGGGTCTGCCTCTTAAGTAAGGAGGTAGGATCTTGCTGGCATGAAACAGATTTTCCTGCCTTCAACAACTGTCAGAGAAGCTGCTGACTGAGCGTTACATCGTATCGCTGTGCAGCTGAACACACCACACCAGCTCCTTGCTTCAGACAATGAAGTGTTCCTTCTATCATGACGAGCCCCATCAGAGTCGGTTAATAAGGCCCTAGAAGTGAAATTAGTTCAGTGGGACTACTCAGAGTAAAGACAGCTGCCTCAGCAGTGGGGTTTTGCAGGATTGGGCCCTATTACCATTGGATGGTTTGGCTGTGGTATATTAGAAATGAGCAAAGGAGCGCTCGGTGTCTGATTCAGGTTTCACAGAAACACGGTCAACAGGTGTGAGGCAAGTGTGAACCCTCAGAGCCACCTTCTACTGGGCTTCCTCGGGCAGTGGGGAGCAGCATGAACTAGGACATATGGTTTAAAGAGTAAACAGTTCACGCAAACAAGAGAAACTATAAAAGCAATGCTTACTGCAAATTGGTATTGAATACACATCAAGAAGCTGAAACGAGGGAGCTAGCTTCGGCCATAGCTAAGAAGATAAAGATCTTTGGGGATTCTTGCTCTAATCCAGTGTGAAATCCTAAGAAAATGAGTTTGGTCTAGATTTATTGTTTAAAGAACATTGGTACATGCTTGCTGCCTGTCAGATAAATTCTGCGGAGTCACTGGCTTCGGTGCATGGTGGCTTACGAGTGTCCTCAGGCTGCTGAGATGCCTTGCAGTGCTGGAGGACAGCGGTCCTTAACGGGCATGTCCGGGGTCAGGCTGGACAGAGAGGAAGCTGATCTTGGAGGCGACTGTAAGGTCTGCTTCTGCCATAAAAGTAGGATTGACAGCATTATTACAGCACAGCAGGCTTAGTCTGAGAATGAGATGAAAAGCTCCTTTCTGATTTTAATTCCAAACACATCTAAATACTTTTTCAGAAAAAAAAAATTGCTCTGTAGCTGTTGTTACATCTCTAATCACGTTACTTCTATTAAGCACTTGCCTTGAATTCATCTGTTTAATATCATAAGTCACCAAATTAAACAGCGTTTTTGTTAAAGCAGGGAGATCGATATTGCAGCAAAACTACATGTAAGCAATAAGAAGCTGTGCAGAGGAGGAAAAAACCCACAACCTGCCCCGTCGGATGCTTATGGGACTTGTTTGTTTGTTTTGTTTTGTTTATTGAGAGCACGGTTTTACATCCAGACAGAGGTCTTCCCTACAGAGCCAGGCTCTGGTCTCAAGACCAGCCCAGATGAAGAAATGTTTGGAGTCCTCTTACCAGTTCATCTGCATCCCTTGTATGCAAGAGGCCCCTTCTCTGCTTTTCTTCTGAGAAAGGTAGAAAAGAGGTTAAGTGGCCATAGGGAAAGCACAGAGGGACATGAGCTTCCAGCCTATGCAAAGCATCTCAGCATGAGACCCAGGTCTCAGCCTTCTCCCCCTGAGTCCAGTGCCACTGACCAAGAGGAGGAGTGGGGCCATGCTGGGCTAACCCGCAAGCGAAGCCTGGTGTCCTGTGCCGTGCTGAGTGCTCTCTTGACACCATTGCAGGAGACAACTCACTTTGCAGAACTGACCCCTGTGTTTCAGACCATCAGCTGGGGTTGCTGCTGTCTGCTGGGCTTCCCCTAAACTACAGATGAGCTGCATGGGGCAATGCTCTGGCAATGGGAACAACCAGCATTTCCCCCAAGTAGTTGTGTGCTCTGAGGAGAAGACTCCTCTGCTTTGCACTAAGCTGCTGGGATACTTGGTGAGCCTAAGAGGCAGATTTTTAACTTTCTCACAGTTATTGTAGAATCTGGAAGTTTCAGGACTGCGATTTGGGACGTGCTGGGCTTTGCTTTCAGTTTCCTGTAGGGACTGTAGCCATCTGGACCTGCCTCACAATTATTATTTCTCTTCCACAATTTGGGGTAAGATGGGAATAATGCCTGCCTGGCTTTGCACAGCGTCAACCAGCAAAGAGGGCTCTAAATTTGGGGTCCTCCATTTTGGGGAGTTGAATTTAAGGTTGATTGAACCTGCTGTAATTATAGCTGCACCTGAGTTGTCTCCAAAGGTTGTCCCCAAATCAGTAGCCCATGGACAGAACCAGATGCCAGATCACACTTGTGTGTCAGCAGGATGTGAGCTGCAGGAGGCAAGAGGGAGTCTGGGATCGATGTCCTGGGAAATCTGGTGGCCTGATGCCAGAGAGCTGGAAGCAGAAAGGCTGAGTGCAAGTCCATGTCCATGCTAAATGGTCTGAAGCTGGCAAGTTGTGTCTGGTCCAGCTGCCTTTGGGAGTCAGTTCTGCTTTACTTTCACTGAGGTCAAAGTGATCTCCTTTTAATGTTAACTTGGTTGAAAATCTAGGAAAATGCCAGCACTCTAATGGTTAAAAAGCGACTGTTACTCCCAGTCTGTCTGTGGCTGAACTTTCTAAAGACAGAGCCAAATGAGGTGGCATAGAACAAAAGTGTGCCTTTTTGTTTGATGTACACTGCATTTCCCCAGGCATCCAAGGTGTTCCTCTCCGCAGCAGTGCTTTTTTTCCCAAACCAGAAATTACCGTGCAATCTGATTTTTAGTACACGAAGTGGCCATCACTGTTTATTCCACCCTACAGTTTTTATATTTACTCTTTAATTCCTTCTGTTTTCAAAAATTAACACGAGTAAAACCCAGGTGGGAGGGAGGAATTCTTTTAACCAATGAAATTAAAATCAAGTTTTTTGGTATCTTTGGGCATGATCTCTGGAAGCTTTGGATATCTGCTTTATCATTTTGTATATTTGACAATTTTGTACTCTGCATTGTTTGACTTCATTTGTGCATGGCGATGTATTAAAACATGGAATTTTTATTATACGGTAAAAGTATTTTGTTTGATTTAAACAAGCTCAGAGCTTGATCCATTGCATGGACAGGCGGGGGGAAAGAAAAAAAGAGGTTTTTGCCAGCAACCTCTCTCACTTGACACCGTGACCGGTCTCCCCGGGGGGAGTTTCCAGCAAAGCTTTTCGCCCACCCTCACGTCTCCTCCCCAGCTGCAGTACTCTGGGCTGCTGCAGGGGTTTGCTGTACGGGGGCAGGTGCTACGTGAGTGCAACGCATTCGTAGATGGAGCAGAAGGTGTTACCCGAGCAGAGGACTCCGCTCTGCTCGCTGGGGTTTGGGTGTAAATCCAGACTGACTGCGCTGCCTTGGCTCGATTGACCCTGGATTTAGTGCAGCGCGGCTGCAAGCAGTCACTGAGCGCTACAGGGCAGAATTCTGCTTTCGTTGCCTTTATTTCTCAAGACTTAGGGACACCCTTGCAAGTGGTGAAGCATCTTCTAAGGAGACCAAGCCACAAAAGGCACAGGTACTAGACAGTTCACGGTGCATGGCATTTCACTCCCATCCCACCCCCCATTTATTCTCGGCATTTATGGCATGAGAGTAATTTAAAAGGCAGGGGATAAAGTAGTCTCCAGAAAAACTAATGCTGAAATTCCAGCATGATATTATGCTCTCCCATATATGTGTTTTTTTCTTTTCAGCCATAATTCTGGATGGTCTCACATTTGTATGGTAGAGACTGATGACATGTTTTGGTCAAACACAAAATACTAGGCTTAATATAAAATAATAGAATGAAATTATATAGTGTGCAGTATAACTGACAAAGTCAAGATAAATTGTCATCTAAAAAATAATAAATCATGTTTTTTATTGTAACATCTCGTGATTGGGCTGCAATTCACTAAATTCTGTTTATATCTTTAAAAAGCTTTCTACTCCATAAACTTTGTCAGTGAGAATAATATGTTAGCAGGGAAAGCTTCCTCTTTGTACAGATCCGTGTGTGTCACATCTCGGCCTCAAGGAAATCAGAACAATCACACGAGTGACGAAAGCAGCTTCTATGTCACCTGTCCTTTTCACCACTGGGGTCTCCCCAGTGGCATCACATTATTACCACTCTGGGTGCCAAGATTATTTCCATTATAAACAGTATGCCACCTGAATCAGATCTGCTTTGTAATGAAACAGCAGCTACCATGATAATGAAATACTCCTCCCTGGAGATAGAGAAAATAGCTACTGATGCTGTGGAACAAGGTGTTTCCATGTGCGCTTGTATGGGTTTGGCGTTCTAAATCTCACCAATGGGGTTGCAGTTTCTTCATTCACCGTTTGGTACTCAGAAGTCATTGGTGGAGCAACTGGTCGTGCCACCTGGTTTTTTTGGTTGTTTTCCTTCTAGTGACAATTAGACCTTTATGCAACTTGCATGATCTTATGTTACATCCATGTACATCATAGAATCATTATGGCTGGAAAGGACCACCAGGATCATCAAGTCCAACCTTCACCTAACATCTCTCTAACCACTAGACCATAGCCTCAAGTGCTACATTTACTTGTTTTTTTAACACCTCCCATGTCCTGTGGGCCATCAGCGGTTACCTTACCCTGAGCAGCTATCACAGGTTACAGACCCAGGTCATGCTGCTTGAACCCTCGGGCTTCAATGCCGTGTCCAAACTCTGGATTCCTGAACAGAGACCTTATTATCGGAGCAGATCTGTGCTCATTTGAGCAAAGCCTTGTGATGTGAGCTAATGTCCTTAGTCCATAATGAAGTCCAGTGAATGAAGTACAACCCTAGAAACCCAAGTGATGTTCCCAATCCCGCCACTGACCTGTTGTATGGGAAAGAACAAGTTGTCTCGCGTTGTCTCTTCATGTCTCACCTCCTTATCTGTAAAACGGGAACTACATTTACCTGTCACTGTTAAACCTTGAAACAAAATGGAGAAACTGTTAAGTCTTCCAACGAGATTGCGTTGCAGCTCATGCTTATCTGGCGTTCCGCTCTCACTGCGCCCAGGCACCGATCTGTCAGAGTCTCAGTGCTTGGTGTGACACTTTCACAGGTGAGGTGTGTATCAGCCTGGACTGTTTGTCTGAGGCTCATTCCTCTTTTGTGCACTCGTTTGTCTCATTCATGTCACTGTCTTGTCATTGCTTTCTCCTTGCTTTTCTGCACCTGACGTGATTTCTGGCCTTCTACTGTTATTAACATCATGTGGAATTACACTGAATTACTGCACATGAGAAACACGCTTCCAAGTGAAGCAGTTTTGCTCTAACTAAATGGCACTGAGGTGTTTGCCCTAGGAGGAGATAAAGCAGAGGACAAATTGCTAGAGATTTATTCCAGGGCAACATAGGGATTAACTTCTTCTTCATGTCTGTGTCGGAGCGACAGACCAAAATGTCAGCAGGAAGGATGCACGCTGGACATGACCCTGTGGTAGGGCAGAAGGATGGACCAAGTTGTCTACCAAAACCTCTTTCCATCCAATTTTTCTGCAGGTAAGACTTGAATGGGAAGCAAAGAGTTAACTTTTAAAATTGTCATTACTTCACATTCCAACTGCAACTTAATTTAGCTCTTCTTTTTCTACCTCTTCAAGGTAAAAAACTACTACTATGTAACTATGAGTAATTCCAGATTCATTTAAGTCAATACATCAGGCTGTCAGCTGAGGAGCTGTGGCCAGTCCAGGCACAGAGGCAGAGCTTCAGCCCACCTCCAACATCCAGGCTTTCATCTGGTCTTTACTGCTTGGAATGAGGGTGTTAAAATAAAAAAATAAATTAAAAAATATTTTGAGCCCCCTTATAAGCTGAAGAGAGGCAACATTTTATAGCCAGCTAGCAAAAGCCTTGAGAGCTTCAGCCATCCATTGCAGCAGGCAGGCTGAGAGGGTGCGCGTGGTCATCTCCAGCCGCCACCAAAAGCTGTAGGCTGATAAGGAAAAATGCTTTTTCTCCACTGGAGAGTTTTACTGCAGAGAAATGAAGCACTTCAGGGCACATTGTAAGTCTCAGCTTGAACACTGCTCTGGCACATTCCAGGGCGAGACGGGAGAGCGTGGTCGGTGCTGAGCGCCGGATGCTCAGCCCGAGGGCCGCTTCGGCTCTCCTCCGTGCTGTGAAATGGGACGGAGACGCAGGCTATGTGGGAGGCAAATTGTTTTATGGAAAATATTGGGAACCATTGTACTAAGCTGATTAACTCATTTTGACAATTTTATTTAGCTGCAGCGGTTGCTCCGCATGAAACGTGCAGCAGCAAGCGTTTGCAGGACGAAAGCGCTCCGGCATGCAGGAAAGCCAGATAAGCCCCTGCCTGTCACTGCTACAGCAAGAAGTTTTAATACTTTGGGGAAATGCAGGGGGTTTTTCTGCCTTTGTTTAAGCTTTAACTCGGAGCATGAAGGATACTGTTATGCTAACTGGTTTTGTACGTGTCCCTCAGTTTGGTTTGGGCAATTCTTAGGAGGTAAAACTTTGTCAGAAATGTGAGGAATTGTGGGAGCCCCAGGCTGCCAAATTCCACCTGGTGAGGACCACTGCTTGTTTCACGCTGGGGAAGCAGCTCTTCTCCCCGCTCTGCTTCCATGGACTGTATAATACTAGGTAGGGAAATGAGGCTGTCTTCTTGCTTCCCCTCTTTCTCTGTGTTCTTAGTCCCGTAGCAGGCTGCCTCTTAATCCCCAAATACAGACCTTTTGGACAATGTTCTGCTAACCCCATGAGGGACGTGGCCACCAACAGGAAAACCAAGATTGTCTGGAATATTATCCAAACATGCTGGACCAAGGACCACCCTCAGCCTTCAGCTTTTCTCTTGGGTCACCAGTCACACATCCCTCCCTGTTAAGCTTAAATTAAAACCACTCTAAAAGCAGTGTGGTTTCAGGCACTAGCAGCAGGGCATTTATATGAGATTTTCAGCCTGCTACTTCTCCACAGGCCAGTTTGGGACCCCCTGAGTGTAGGGTATTGTCTCAAAATACTCCCTGAAAGCCATCAAGAGGCACTGGTATCCAAGCACAAAAATAATAGCTCTACCATCTCTGAAAGTGTTAGCTTTACACCAGTTTTACCCTCTTCGGTTGTTTTAGAGCTCATGGCTGATACTTTTGCTCTTCCCAATACAGACTTGGAGAAGCAGCAGACCTTCATCAGAAACAGGAGTTGGGGCGGCTGCACGTTCACTTGCTCGCAGCCAAGGTGCAGAGCTGCCTGGGTTATAACTTGGTGGAACACAAAATGTGGGCATGTGCCTCCATGGAAATAGGTACATGGGAAGCATCTGAGTGATTCTGGGGGTTACGGTTTGCCATTCATTTCATTTTGAATGGTAGCACTGTAAAAAATCAATATGGCACATTTAAGTGGATTATGAGGCAGTTAGATGGCAGGTCTCCGAAGAGGAGTTGCAAATGAAGAGTGATCCCATGGGAGATTTTAGAGAGGGAATATTCAGGAAGCTGTTCTTGGCTGTTTATTTTAGAGGGCACAATGGATAAACAATTGAAGACGAGTTCCCCATGTGACACTCTTACTAAAGGGGCTGATATGACCCCATGATGTATAAATGGGAATATTGAGTGGTAGGGGAAATGTATTGGCTCTATACCTGACATTAATGAGACAAAAATAGTCCAGTTCAGCTGTCAATACTTAAAAATTGTGTCGAAAAACTGAGAAAGGTTGGGAGAAGTGCTACAAGACTGATTGAAAGCGTATCTTACAATGACCCAAAGGAGCACAATCCATTTATATTATCAAAGAGGATTATAAGAGATAAATTGATCAAGATCTATAAGTATCTATACATGGAGGAGGAATGCAGTATCAGGGGATTACTTAATCTAGCAGACAAAGGCGTATAAACCAGGAAGGCTGGAGGTAAAAAAAAAAAAAAATCAAGTTGAAAACGAGGCACATTTTTCTCCTTAATGGCCTTGTAATTAGCCACTGGAGGAGCTGACATAGGATATGGTAGGTTCTCCATCACCCAAAAAGATCTTTAAATTAAGTGTGGATGTCTTTCTACATCGGTGTGGGAACTGCTGGGCAAAGCTCCATAGTTTGCATTATGCAGGAGGACAGAGGAAACCACCATGGTGGTGCCTTCTAGCTGTGAAATCTATGAAGCTATCGAAGTGATGATGTCTGTATATCACATCCCAGCAGCATCTAGCCTGTTTATGCAACACATGTTATGAAAAGACTCTTTTAGGGATATTTAGAGGGCTTTAAATATTTTATTAGTTTTTTTTTATGGACTCTGCCTGTAAAACAAGGTGGATGAATTAAACCTTAAAAAAAATAACCAAACCAAAAACCTCCTGAAATAGATTTCCTGTACCCCCAAATCCCAGTATTAAAGGCCAATATCTCAGGGCTTTCAATGTGATGCTCCAAGGACCCAGCCCTTCATCATCGTTTAAAGCTCCTGTTTCATAGATTTATAGATGCTAAGCTCAGAAGGGACCACTGTGATGATCTAATCTGACCTTGTGCATAATGGAGGCCACAGGGCATCCCTCAATTACTTCCAGGCTACCAGGCTGAAGCCTTCCAGACTCTTCCTTCATACCACAGCCAAGATACAGCCTTTCCCCTCCATCCACACAGCTAACCTTCACATCGTCTCTTATCTTACCACAACATCCCTCCTTCCACCCCAGACAAATGTCCATTCAAATTGCTGCTACAAAGATAATTTGCCATTCCTGTGTCTCCTTGCCTGCCTTGCTGGCTCTCCCTTCTGCCTTTCCATCAGCCTATCTCCTGCCCCTCACAGCCTGGTCCCTACCTCTGCTTCTTTGTCAAATCTATCTTCATTAAAGGGTAGATTTAGATTAGATGTAAAGAAGAAATTCTTCACTGTGAGGGTCGTGAGACACTGGAACAGGTTGCCCAGAGAAACCGTGGATGCTCCATCCCTGGAAGTGTTCAAGGCCAGGCTGAATGGGGCTTTGAGCAACCTGGTCTAGTGGAAGATGGCCCTGCCTATGGCATGGTTGGAACTAGATTATCTTTGAAGGTCCCTTCCAACCCAAACCAGTCTATGATTATGTGATTGATCATATTTGGTACCAGCTCACTCCTGCCTCTCATAGCCCACTTTGCTCACATTTTTTTAAATCCCTTTCTTTTTTTTCTTAACCAGCCTCATGGTGTAGCACCAGTTCATGGCGGGGGGCGGTGGGGGGGGCAACCTTAAGACGTGTTTGCTGGTTCAGCCATGCATGGTCCTAAACTGTGACCATTTCATGCCACGGACTATGGCTTAAGGTTTATGGCAGGAAAAATGTGACCAGAAAATCCACCTTTTGGGAAGAGAGAAAGTAATTGGGAGGGGCTGTTGTGGCACATCATATCTTCCAGGCAGCTTGGTATGGTCTTTCAGACTGTCGCAGGATTTATGAGCTCAAAGGTAAATCTTAGGGAGATGATGCATTAAAAAGTGATAGAACCATAGACACGTGAGACAGCTACTTATGCTTCTCCAGTTTACTGCAAGGACATCCCTTCCAGCCTTCAGCTGTTTGAGACCAAATCCTTGACTGGTGCATCAAGATCAAGGGAATGCCGCCATGGTCTATCAGTTACAGACCTGGAGTCTGGCTCAGGGAGAAATCATTGATGTGAATCATTAGATGCCTGTATATCATTCCAAGACATATAACAGCATGGTACAGTTTGCATCTAGACAAAGTCTGTATTTTAAGGCTATTTGTCTTTTTAAAAGACCACAGCCTGATAAGCTAGAATGCAGAAGACCCGAACCACAGAGCTCTCGTTGTAAATAAGGGTAAACTGAGACAAGGAACAGAAGGTCCCACAATGGGAGAGCGGGCTGCACAGGAGAAAAGGTCAAATCATTGCAAAGTCCATCCCAGACTTTGCTTTCTAGTGAAGAGGTCCTTGCTTTCAGCGTGCAAGCAGTGCTCTGTCTGGGGTAACAGGGAAGTGAGGAGGAAGGATGCACAGAAGCAATCTACTGCCTTCACTGCTTCTGCGCTATGAAAAAATGACAAACACCCTCTTTTACAAAGCCACAGTGCTCAGCTTTTTTTAACCTAATGCTGCTGTACACAACCGGTCTCTGAATTCACAACAGTTACCTTACTGCTCTGTTATGAGCGGAGTTTAATCCTTCTGGAGCCAAACTGCATAAAATTGCCAAAAGCTGACACACGTCTCTGCTCAGCGTTGCCTATTGACAAGCAGGCACCTCTGGCCACACTGAAAGGAAAACATCTGTCAGTAGGTGTTAATGAGACCATAGCATGTAACAGGCAAGACCCAACCAGCTCAGCAAGATCAGACAAAATTCCCATTCTCATCGGGTGATCACAGCTCTCTACCATTGCACTCAGCCATCAGGACAACACTGGCACACATCCTTCCTCACACAGGTACTTTATGAATTTTAAAGTTAGCAGGATGCAAAACTGCCTTTTTGAGCTTGTCTGTCAAAGCAGAGCTTTGGGTGGTACCTTGCAGTGGCCTGTACAAGAAAACAAAGTGGTATTAAAGAATGTCACAAGTGTCCTTCTCGCGCAGCCAGCACAGTTGAAGCATGGGATGGGAAGTACTTTTTCTAGCAGAGATGTAAAATTAAATGCCCTGTGGCTTCTAACTCATCCTGATACCATGTTGTTTTTGCAGGAAGTCCTGGGCGTCTTCAATCTTCATACCTGCCAAGGGTCCTGAATGAAAGGCTGCTGCTGCAATAGATGTGTGGCATGACTTCAGGCTGTCAGGAGACAGCAGCATGCCTTTGAATAATGGTGAGTTAATGCAGAAGGAAGGGAGGGGGAAGGGGAGAAAGGGGAGCCAGTAATTCACGGAGAAAATTTTCATTTAATTACCTGATTATTTACATCTCCCTGTACAAATCAGAGCTGAGTATATCCATCCAAACCAATGTATATGATTCACAGATTGTCAAATAGATACTCTGGAAGTGAGAAGTTATAGAAATAAAAGTCATGAATCATCACTTGTTCTTTTATGCTCATGGACAGCTTCTTTTATTACACGTAAATTCAATTTTTAACCGTTGCAAATAGCAAAAATAGCTAAAGTCAAATTTGCATGGATAGAAAGTGACACGGCTTTGAGAAGAAGGAATTGTGAGTTTAAGGATGGATTCTGCCCTGTTGTATTAGTGGGATCCACCTGACCAACAGTGAACATCTGCAATGACCGTTTATGGACTCTGCTTGGGGCTCCGCCATCCCAATCTAAACCAGGCGGCTACAACAATGAAGAGCACCCTAAAAGCTGCTGTTTCCCTCTGTTGTCCATCAAAGGAAGCTCAGTAACCAGCTCAGATAGACTGTGGCTTACTAAGGTTGAGATGTAGTCTACTTGTTAATGCTCTTTGAAGCCAAATTCATCGTAGACAAGTCCGTAATAATTTTAAGAATTTCTGGTAGGATACTTGGCTGGATGCCTGAGCACCATTTCAATATGCTGAGCTCCTGCAGGGCTACAAGACAAAGATAAAAGCTGTGAATACCTCTCCCTACCCATGTTTAAAACTCATGTTGCAGAATCTGAGCTGAATGGCCAAGAAGAAATTACTCTTTTTTAATGTGAGGTCTTTCCTGCACCCATGTCACAGGACAGGCACCCACAACCGTGCAAGGTTCGCTGTGGGCATAACTCAGCCCCATCCTCCTCCTGAGATTCATCATGTGCTTTTGCTGGGAGGACACACATGGTTTAGTCTGCAGAGGTAGTAAGCACATTTCTTGATGTTTTTTTGACATGTCAAGACATGTCAAGGGTTTACACAGCAGGAAGAAGAGCCCCATCCCAAAATATCTCAGGTGGGGTGCCCCCCAAGGCAGCTTCTGTCCCATGTCTCTCTCTTCTAAAATGTACCAAACCGGCAGACTACACTGTGTATTTTTATTTCTCTGGAGCACATCTATCGAGGCAACAAACAGATGGGTATAAAGTTAGCTGTTTAACTGACTCAACTGTTTAGAAATCTAAAAAACAAATGTAAATACTACTAGGTATCTGGAAACCAGGGCTTTCTTTTCTGTCTGAGACAGCAAAATGAGCAGAGAGCAATATCCAAATACTGAAAGTTAGCAGACTAGGGACAGAAATATACCGGTTGCTAGGAGATGGCATTTAATCTAGAATTTTAGGCAGTAAATAAAAATGAAGTTATAAGAAGAAATATTGTTTAGGGCAAGAATGAACCCAAAGGAAGTGGTTGTTTATGAGAAGGAGCAAAGCTGTCGTGGCTGCAGAAGAGCAAGGAGTCTGCTGTGCATCATGCCAGGGGGGCGGAGGTGAAGGGGAAGGTTATCAACTTGACCATGGGAACAAAACCCCCGCCAGTGAAAGACATCACGGACAAAACTCTTTCCTAGTTGAAGTTGCTGGGAGATGTGCCACTAAGGTAAATAAAGGCTGCACTTCAACCTGCAAATATCACCTTTGTCTGTGATGGAAGCCCAACCAGAACCTAAAATGTTGTGAAACTCAGCTTGCTCCTTCCAGGCATGAAAATTGTGGAAAAACACAGCAAAACTGAATTGCTTGTGAAGTCAAATCCCAAATCCAACAGAATCTGCTGATTTCTTTCCCCACCGAAAGCCTTACTTCCTTAATAGAATTAAAATTGATAAAGACTATTTTTTAAGACTAGAATGTCTCGTGAAACCAAACGGCCTTCAACAGTGAGGCCAATAAGGGAGTGTTGCTCCTTAGAGCAGCCTAGTCCTTGGTGGGATTTGCCCAAGTGGGATTTTAGTCCTGGTGAAATCAAGGACAAAACTCCAATATATCTCAAAATGTCATCTTCTCCCACACAGAGAGGTAAAAGTTTGTGTGTAATCTAACCCAGCACATGGTAATCACCTACATCTTTTGAGGACACAACCCTCTTCTGGTTCATATATAAAGTAACTATATGTGGGTCTTAGAAGCAGAGTTTGCTTCAACACTGCCCCTGGGTAATTTGCATCTCAGACATCCCCTTGACCAAGGCTGCTAAGCACTTCTGCAATATTTGGTCACGGTGATTACATTAACTAGTAGGACCAAACCATAGGGGTCCAAGGACAAGCTGGAAGTTCAGGCCTTTCATAAATTCGAAATTACTTGAAGTTCTCAATGCTGGAGCACTTCTTGTTTAGACTTGCTTAGGATAAGTCTGTTAGAGTGATTAATCATTTTCTCTGGGCAGCAGCCAAAGATCAGAGTCCATGCTGATGCCTGCAATCTGCCAGAAGGCTTCAATATTGTCAACAGGGGTATGGTCAAGCCTAAATAACCACTGGTTGAGGGGATAGGTACTGCTCCCTCAGAAGATGCAGAGGACTGTCCTCTCTGCCAGCCCAGCTTGTCTTCAGAAGGATAACTGCTGATTGCAGGCATTGCTGGCTGCTGCAGTGGTCTCTGCAGACCTATAGGTGCTGGCAGGAGGGCAGTAACATGCTGTTAACTTAATTAATGCTGCTGGTGGCAATGGCATCTCCTCTTCATGCAATCCAGACAGCACAGATGGTACCATCACATCTGGATCTGCACACTTGCCAGAGTGCTCTGCAGTGAGGAAGGGCTGGACAAGGACGGGTTGGTTGTCACTCAATCATTCTGATTGTTCCCACCAGCTGGGTGGGAGAGTATCAGTCAGGGAGCATTGGCTGGATTTTTGTCATTACATGTGGTTAAGATGAAAGGAGGCTCAGAGGAGACCTTATCGCTCTCTACAACTACCTGAAAGGAGGTTGTAGTGAGCTGGGAATCGGCATCTTCTCCCAAGTAACAAGCAGAAGGACAAGAGGACATTACCTCAAGTTGTACCAGGGAAGGTCTAGATTGGACATTAGGAAAACCTTCTCCAAAAGGGTTGTCAAGCACTGGAACAGGCTGCCCAGGGAAGTGGTGGAGTCACCATCCCTGGAGGGATTTAAAAGATGTGCAAATGTGGCACTTAGGGGTATGGTTTAGTAGTGGACTTGGCAGTGTTAGGTTTATGGTTTGTTGTGCTGATTCAGCCATCATCGTCATTTTATGCTGCCATCAGTTGCCTGATCACACAGGCCAACACTGAAATCAGCAGCATCCCCCCAGAAGCCTTCTTGCAGACAGTCCTGCCACAGGTTCCTGTGTGCCCAGCTCTTCTGCTGCCCACTGTGGTACCAGCATTGCCTGCTGGACACAACAGACAGAGATGGCTCCTTCAGTGGCCCTTCACATGGAAGGCCACCACTGAGAGAGCCCAGCAAGATACAACCAGCCCCAACAAAAGCCACACCCAACAGGAATGTTCTGACTAATTGGCTCCTGGTTAAAAGAGCCCTGGCTTTGCCCACCACCACAACAACCACCACCTGGCTGAGGGTGGAACCACAGAGACACAGGTGGGCCAGGTTCTGCCTCTGGAACATGAAGCCAATAGGAAAAACAAAACATTCTGCAAGGCTGTGACTCATTCACAGGTCAGCTCCAGCTTGGGGCCTACAGCTCAGGCCTCAGTACTTCATGGTTGGACTCGATGAGTTGGGTCTTTTCCAGCCTCAGAGATTCTATGATTCTCTGATGCCATGGCCACTCTGGGCTGCAGTGGGCTTTTCTCCCAGAATGACTGGAACTGCCTTTGCTTCTGTCAGCAGGGAGCACAGATTTATCAGCAGGCGTAAGAGTAAGTAACCTCCATCCCTGCCATGTCAAGTAGGAAGGGAGAGCTGCCCACACTGTCCATACTGTGGCTGGGCCTAGGGCTCCCTTCAGCCCAACATGGGGTTTGAATGAAGATCAGAAAGAGAAATGTAACAGGCTCGTGGGAACTGTATGATTTTTCAGTTTATTTTTAAAAGAGCGTGTTCTTGCACTTCAAAGGGCCAGTGAGAGGATTTTGTCCATGTGAAGATGTTCATAAAGCAGGACAGAGGAGCTTAGAGTATCCTTACTGTTTAGTTGCTAATAATTTGCAATGACTACAAGCTGGGAAAGTGTGCTGGAGCCAGTCGTACCCTGGGCTGCATAAGAAGATGTGTGGCCACCAGGTGATACTCCCCCTCTAGTCTGCTCTTACAAAAACTCACCTAGAATCCTGTGTCCAGCTCTGTGGCTTCCAGTACGGGAATGACATGGACCTGTTGAGGCAGGTCCAGAGGAGGGTCACAAGAATGGTCAGAGGGCTGGAACACCTTCCCTATGAGGAAAGGCTGAGAGATTTGGGGTTGTCCAGCCTAAAGAGGGGGAGGCTCCAGGGAGACCTTATTGCAGCCTTCCAGTACTTAAAGGGGGCTTATAAGAAAGAGAGAGAGACACTTTTTACCAGGGCCTGCAGTGACAGGACAGGGTAATGCTGTTAAACTAGAAGAGGGTAGATTTAGAAGGAAAAATTTTTTTTACAATGAGGAGTTGAGGCACTGGAACAGGTTGTCCAGAGAAGTGGTGGATGCCCCCTCCCTGGGAGCGTTCAAGGTCAGGATGGATAGGGCTTTGAGCTTTTGAGCAACCTGCTCTAGTGCAAAATGTCCCTGTTTATAGCAGGGGGTTGGACTAGATGATCTTTGAAGGTCCCTTGCATCCCAAACCATTTTGTGGTTCTATGATTTGACTTTTAAGACATATGTTCTGACTTGGGAGCACTTTGCCAACCTTTAATTCAGCAACACAGCTCCTAAGACGCCTAGGAAGAAACTTCTGCTTCTTTTCTGGTATCTAGCGCTGGAAACAAAGAAGTGCTTGGTGAGCTAAGTACCCTCTAAATCCAGGGACTGGTACATAGACCAGTCAGAGAAACCAGCAGCCACAGTTCTCTGACAGAACTCACCACTGAGCAGCAGCTTTCAAACATTAACAGAGATGTTTATCTGCCTTCAGAGAAGCTCGCTTCCCACATGCATGGACTGTGTGCAAGTCAGGCCTGCTAATCTCCCGATACAATCGATATGCAAGGCCTGCTACAGTCTGGTGCCTTACCCAAGCTTAATAAAGCCAGAGTAAGTGCTGCTATTTCAGTATCAGCTGAAGAAGGAAGTAAAACCACAGGGCACTGCTGGGGATCTGATGGCAGCACTGTGCGAGTTGTAAGAAATATGAAAAGGGGATAGAGTCTGTTAACATTTTCC
>JAVSBS010020514.1:19137-30324 GCA_033124195.1 Coracias cyanogaster | reverse complement strand
GTGCTTCCAGCCAGACAGGTCCCCAGTGAGTCTGGTCCAGGGGACTGGGATGCTCTGGGGGAGCTGCGGGGCAGCGATCCCCTCTACAGTATCACTTTTTGATCGCAGATGGAGGTGTTTATGGAGTTGTCTGAGCTTTCAGGCATCGATACCTTGAGTCCCACCATCCCCAGCTACCCAGACATAGGGTTTCATGAAGGCAGAGGTTCCTTCTGTTTGTTTCCAAACTGGTGGGCTCACAAAGCTTCGCAGCCTTGTGGGGGGCCTGACTCTCCTGCAAGGAGCTGTGGCTCCTACCTACCCACCCAGGAGGGGATTGAGGAGCTGTGGGGTGTCCCTGGCTTTAGGGGCATAGCTCCACTACTTAGCTGGGGTTCTGGGCAAGGCTGACTTGCTCCTTGGAGTGTGTGTCCATCAGTCTGTCTAATCCTCCTGCTGCTTTTCCCAGAGTCTTCCAAATGGCCTTTTTGTCCTCCAAACAATTCCGCTTTGGATGCTGAAGGCAGATTCCTGGGGCAGCGTGTCTGCTCCTCTGCCCTCCCATCGGGTGGTGGGAGGAAGAAAAGAGAGGGATTCAAATTAACCCCATTTGCCATCTCCACTGCTCCCGCTACCCGGTCCAGCTCCTCTCCTGTTGCCTTTGCACAGCTCGGGAGCAGATAACATCATCCCTGCCAGGTAACTCAGCTGTCCTCCTCTGAAGGCATGCGTGTGCTGCCTCTGACAGAGCCGGCATTATGCCTTTCCTCAACAGCAGGGAAGCAAGACTTGTCCCCTTCTGCCCCCGGCTTGTCCAGGCTCCCTGTCAGCTGCTTCTTGCTGCCCCCCGAGACCCTCCTCTGCTCTCCTCCGGCTCCCCTGACCTCCTTTGCCGTGTTGCATTTCACAGTGCCAGGTAACGGGGAGCTGATGAGAGATAAGAGGGGTGACAGTGTTACCGGATCACACTGGAAGAGCCAGTGAGCAGATGTTCTGCCTCAGCCCTTGCTCTGCAAATGAACCAATTTTAGGAAGCGCCCTGAACCCCTCCCCAGCAGTGGTGGAGCCCATCGGAGGGAGAGAGTGAGAGATGGAGGGGGCTGGCTGTGCGAAGCAGTGGGTAGACAGCTCTGTTTTCCCTGGCTGTGAGAGGGTGCAAGCCTCAGCTCTCCCCTCCCCATGTGTGAACGGGAGGGAGAAGGTCCTGGAGGACCACGGACCTGCCCAGTGCAGCATCTGCCAGGGTCCCCTATGACCATGGATGCCCCCTGCCCTGGTGTATCTGCATCGCCAGCCCTCTGCTTCATGCGCAGTTTGTGCTGTGTTGCTGGGATCAATGTCAGCGCCCTGAGCAGGGAGGCAGGGAGCAGAGATGCTTCAAACAAATTAAAATCCTCCCCTGAGGAGCGCGGGCAGTGCCGCTGACGGGGGCTCTGGGAGCCCAAAGCCAGTGTGGGCGGGTGGGTGACCGTGGGCTGCGGGGCTCCTGCTCCGCGGGGTGTTCCCACCTGCTTGGGCGTTTAATTTGGAGCGGGAAGCTGAGCCAGAAAGGAAGAAAAGAAGGGAGGAGGGAAACGGGGCTCGGAAAGGCAGGCAGCGGGTTCTTGGCAGCGGGCAGTCATCCCTCCTCGCAGCGGATGGCTCTGAGCAGGGAAATAGCAACAAATGGGTTTTTGTTTATTTTTTAGCATGGCATCCACAACAGAGGGATCAAGAGGATATGAAGGTAGCTTGCCGCTCTGCCAGCTGAGTTAACACCGTTTTTCTTTGCTGTTTCCTGAAGGGTCTCTTGGCATATCTGTGGGTCACTGTCGGACACCCCTTCCCCTGGATGCACTTCGCTGACTTGATCTGGCTTTGCTCTGTGGGTCTGTAGCGAGATTTTTTTTGTGTGTGTGTGTGTGTGTGTGAAGCCCTTGTTTTTCCTCCGCCCAGCTGGCGTCAGGCACTGAGGATGCAGAGACAAGTGCTCCTGACTCGGAGGGGTTTGGCAGGAGGATTTCCCATCAGGTTCACAGCATCCCTTTATCTGCTGCTGCCTGCTGTAGGAAAGCTTTGTGCTGGAGCTCAGGGAGCAGAGCCTGCAGGTGACCTCTAACTGCATCAGACTTGCTTGCTTTAAATGTCTGTCCCTCTCCTTGTGCTCAGGTGTTTGGTGACAGGCT
This sequence comes from Coracias cyanogaster, assembly GCA_033124195.1. Taxonomy (NCBI): domain Eukaryota; kingdom Metazoa; phylum Chordata; class Aves; order Coraciiformes; family Coraciidae; genus Coracias; species Coracias cyanogaster. The sequence goes on along the minus strand of JAVSBS010020514.1, from coordinate 28,180 downwards.
GGAAAATCACCTTAGGTAGGTGCTGCTGGAGGCTAAAGTGCCTTCTGCTTCAGGAAACAGGGAGGGAGGAAAACTGGTGAACTCTGAATAGCCGCAAGAAGAGCAAGCGAGGCTCCTTTGTGAGAAGAGCAAGCAAGGATCCTCTCCACCTACTGTGCTGGTCTCCGTATGCTGTGAGACCCACTCTTTGGAAACTCATCTGAAGAGCTGCCTTCTTGGGGTTTCTCATTGCCTTCTGATCCAGCCGCATCCCCTTGCCCAGCCAAGGGCCACCGCAGCCGCCCTGGGCCACTGCCCTCACGTGCCAAGCAGCCGCTCGCCGTGGGGGCTTGCAGACCTGTGCCATCACTACCGAGGGATCCTTTCCAGTGGGCATTATTAATTTTTTGCCTCTTCTCCTTAATTCAGCTCTGCAGCATCACGCTAAATAGGCGTGCGGACACCAGCTGCTCTCGTGCAGCCCAGGACCTGCAGTTGGCTCAGAGAGGCAGAGCTTCCTACCCTCGGACTTGGAGGGATCGCCTGGAGCGTGCTGTGGACTGTCCAACAAGTAATTCCCAGCTCAACTCCTCCTGTTTTGTGGTGCCTCTCTCTCTGACTCGCAGCCCTCCCTTCCCAGTGCTGGGGGCTGATGGAGTGTGCCCGCTAGCGAGCGCAGCCGGTGTGTAGCATGCACCAGCGCGTGGTGGGACCGGCGCCCGGGGACGGAGGCGGGCGTGCACTCGGAGGCCGCGGGGGCCATGGCTTCGTTTGGGAAGCTGACAGAGTACTTCAGCCTGAGGAAGTCGAGGATGGAGCTGCACTCCAGGCGGCGGAGCTGGAGGAGTGGGAGCTGTTGCTGTAGTGTCACCGAGTGCAGGTACGGGGTGGCAGTGACCCGTCTGTCCTGGCACCTCTGTATGTGCCCAGGGGCTGTGGGTGGGAGACGAAGTCCTGGATGTTTTGCTTACTCTTTACCTCTGCCTGGGCTGGGAGCAAGCCCAGAGCTCTGGAAGCATCAACCTTGGTCCCAGCTGTGGCTCCTGAGTAGCTCACTACCATGGGACATCTGCAGCAGGCTCCCTGCCCAGGGCGCGTCGTGTTGGTGTTAACATCTCAAATATCTGCTGGGTGACCATGTGCACATGTCCCTGCTTGCCTCTGTCTTTTGCTTTCTGCGTTGTGCCGCTGCACTGTCTCCTCAAGGAGCGAGGTTGTTGTGCCACAGTCGTCCTTCTGTCTGCTGCCACGAGCAGAGTCCTTGGCTGCACAAGCAGCACCGAGTGGCTTCATGGGTGTCGTTTAATGTGGTGCTGATGGAGCCTCCTGGTGCTCAGCAGCCAAGGAGGGGGCTTGGTTGTACTTGAGGACAGGGCGCGATGGTGAGGAGCTCCTCTGGGCAGGCAGACACATGGCTCACAGCTTGTTTGGGTGTAGATTGATAAGGGGAACTGCTGGGGCTAGGGAGGGGTGGCCTTGGGCTGGCTGGAGGTCCTCTGGGAGCTTCGGTTGGGGTGCTCAGGGTCACAGCGGGAGGCAGCAAGGCCAGCCCCAGCTGTATGGTGCCTGTGGCCTTGTTTTGCATGTAAACACAGTTACTGCAATTAAGGAAATTGCTCAGTGCTAGATTGGCTTATCGCTCCTTGGATAGTAGGAGCAGCTTGTAGGACATGGCTAGGGCTTGATGCTGCTCTGAGCCCTTTCCCTCATCTGTGTGGGCTCATGGTGGGGCAGAGGGTTACCACCCTGAGCAGTGTGTGTCTCCAGATCCTCCTTCTGACCTGCCTGTGGTCCCTCCCTGCTTCTGGAGGGATGTGGGTCTATGCAGGAACACACGAAGGGGAAAATGAGCACAAAAATATCCCCTGCTTTTTTTCCTGGTTGTTGAGCATCTCATACTCTGTCAAGGTTATTAAAACAGATTAAAAGAAGTTGGAGGTCTGTTGCTTGGGACCTTCATGCCCCTCCCTGTGTCTCTACTGAGATAGTGAGACATGATGGGCTGTTGCTGTCTCTTCTCACTCAGTGGCTACAGGAGATGGTTGCTTCTTCCCCGCTCACTCCAAGCATGGCACGGTTTCTCCGGAAACGCAGAAACATTCATGGCTGAGCCAGGAGCTTTGTTCTGCTCTTTTTTGGCAGCACGGATAGAAAGCCTGGTTTCTGCCCTCACGTTTTTGTTGTGCTGGTGCAGAGCTGGGTGTGAAGGTCTTAAGGTGCTGCTGAGTGTGGCACGTCCCAGGGGTTTGCTGGTGTGCAGCTGAGAGCCAGCATGTGCCATGTCTCGGGCACAAGGGAGATGAGGAGATGCTCCCCGGGCTTCACACCCATGAATAGGATGCTACAGTCCTGGGCCTTGTGTTTTGGAATGCGTCGGCTGGTTTCCCATGTCCAGGAGATGTCACGGTGCCTTGCTGGCTCTGCGGCATTAGCCACAGAAGTGGCATTGCTGGTGTGAAGCTCCTGTTCCACATTTCTGGGGGGATACCAGGCATGGACATGTCTGAGTGTTTTCCTCGCACAGGAGTGTGGCTCACTGTGAGTCAGGGGCTGCCTCCTCTCAAAGCTCATCTCTGCAAGGCTGCTGGATGTGTTTCCCCAAGAAGTTTCTCCATGTGCCTGGCTGATCCAGGGCGGCCAAGCTCAAGATGTAAGGAGCTGTGCTGTCCCTGCTCCTTACTGTGTTTTGCCCCCGTGCCATGCAGCTGCTCCAGGGCAGCTCCTCTGGGCTGGCTCTGACTGTGTAGATGGAGTTCTTGGTGCCCTCAACCCTCCCCAGTGACAGGGCTTGAGTGCACCTGCAGATACTGAGCCTGTTCCCTTGATTGCACATGGTTGATTATGGAAGTAAAAATCACTGTTGATTGAAGCATGGGATGCTTTGAAATCAGTGTCACTTTTCACCCAAGCTACTTGAGATTTTGCCTGTTTCCCACCCTGCCCCCACCCGCCCCCGTGTCTGTACATTGAGAAGCCCCTAGTTGAGCCCCCTGATCTGAGCTGAAGTGGCTGCTGGTATCCAGAAAGCTGAACACTTCACGGCTGGGATCTGAAAGCAGCTGCTGCCATGTCTGACCCTCTCATTACTCAGGATGCTCTTTTTTCTAGCTCTGCTGAGCAACTGTCTGGCTTTATTTTATTCCTTCATGCTAGTATGGGCAAATTAAACAAGGAAATAAGATGCTCAGACCCCCCTGCCATGGACATGGAGGTACTGGAAATCCTGCATCCCAGGCTCAGCAGCGTGATTCCCAACAGCCCCTGGCAGAGCCGTGCCCTGGCCTTGGCATGGCTCGGGGCAGCCGGGTTCCCACCGCTCTTGCCAAAGCCATGTAGACCCCTGGGACCGCAGCAAACAAACATGGGCAGGTCCTCAGGAAAGAGAATGTTCTAAAGGGGAGTTATCAAATTGTAAATAAAGTGTTCCCACACATTCTCAGGGGAACTAACAGATATTAGCAGGGGTGTAATTATGGTCTTAGGTAACATGCCTCCGTTTTTAAACCATGCCTCAGGAGAAAGCAACGTACACGAGGTGTGTTGGGAAAGCGTGCTGGATTTGGGGATCCAGAAGAGGAGCCCAGCATTGGCATCGTCTCTCCCCATGTTCAGGTGCTGTTGGGCAGGAGCCGTTCTGCCTCGGACATGCCCCATGCCCTGTGGCACGGAGCGATGCTGTGAATTACACCTTTGCTCCTATATCAGCTGGAGGCTTTTGTAGCCTGGGACCTGCCAGCCATGCTCAGCAGGAGGACAGACGGACGGACGGATGCTCTGCTGTGGTGCTGTGGTGTAGCTGCCTCATGTTGTTAGACAGTTGGATCTGCAGGGGTTGAGAGGTTCCAGTGTGACAAGCTGGGGGTCAGTGTCCCCAGCATGCAACTTGTACTGCTGTGGTGGTGAAGCACGAGCATACGAGCCAGAGCCCATCTCAGGACAGTCAACAAGTGATTTATTGGCAGTGACTTTTTTCAATCTAGTAGAAGCGTTGATGGGTGAAGCAAACGCTTAACTTGACTGGCTCTGGAGCTGTTCTGTTTTGTATGGGATGAACGGCCGGACCGTCGCTGGGGTGGCTTGCTTCACAGCACGGGATGCAGGTGCCTGTGTGCAGAAGGCAGGAGGGGCTGGGGGGTGCTTGCTGAGCTTTGGGGGGGTTGTGCTTTGTGTTACTGTCTGGTGCTCATGCCTGGCTCGCTGTGTGTTGACAGGGAGGGGAGAGACGATCCGCTTCTGGCACTGAGGAGTAATGAAAGGAAAAGGCAGGTTGTACCAAACAGCTCATCTATTTAGCAAGCTATTTTTAAACTGAAAGGTCTGGACAACTAATTTTGGGTTCCTGCAGCTTTTGAAAGTGGATCAGAAAAGCAAGGAAGGCTATTGTCATGTAGCTGGGCTGAGGAAATGTCCAAGCTCTACTGTGAGCGTGCTGGGGCAGGGGGGCTTCAGGGTGAGCTGGGCTTGTCAGAAGCAGGCTGGCCCCTTTCCAGGGGTGGTTTTAGCCGAGGCTGCAGAGCCTGGACTGAGATCCTGGAAGGACCAGGGGATCTGGTGTCATCTGATGGAGTTAAGAGTTTTTTGGAGAGTGCCTCAAGGTGACTCTTGGAGTTGGTCCCAGCCTGGATGCAACGCCAGCGAGCAGAACCCCCTAAGAACACCCACCTTTCTATGGGAGCTGTGACCTGCAGCAGCAGCAAATGGCTTTTCATTAAAATCGCAAGTGCTGTCCAGGAGTAGCTTTTGGGAGGTGTTGTGTTCTCCAGACAGGAACTCGGAGGCTCTTTGATTTAGTGGCTTGCTTTCTTAGCCCAGGGATAGGTCTGCTTGTCTGGCTTCAGCTGCTGATGCCTCTCCCCTCCTCCGCGGTCTCCAGAGCCCCGTTTGGCCCCCACAGATGGGTTTCGATGTGCTCAGCTGGAGATTGCTGCCCAGTTATGGAAAAGGAGATCACAGAATTGCCTAGATTGGAAAAGACCCTTAAGATCGATTCCAATCATTAACCTAACACTGACAAGTCCTCGACTAAACCATATCCCTAAGCACTACATCTATATGCCTTTTACATACCTTCAGGGATGGGAACTGCACCACTGCCCTGGGCAACCTGTTTCAATGCCTGCTAACTCTTTCAGTAAAGAATTTCTTCCTAATACCCAATCTAAACTTCCCTTGGCACAACTTGTGGCCATTTCTTCAGGATCTTCAGGATGGGGGAAGAGGAAGGGAGGGATTTGAGCCTAGTTTTGGATCTTGAGTCTTCCTGTGTGAGATCTTTGGCTGTGGAGGCATCAGAGCTGAAGACCCCTAGGAACCTGGGGGGCAACCAAGGAGCTGCTCTTTGTAACAGGGAGCTGTTGCCCTCCCTCCTTTGGGGTTGTTTTCGATGCTGATACCCTGATCCATGTTCTGTGCTAGGCTTTGAGGTGGTTGAGTGGGGAAGGGTAGTAGGCAATGTTTTCCTGGCAGGATTGTGCTTACTTGGCTTTGGGCGTTTAAAAATATCTCCTCAGCTCTGGCAGCACGTCTATGTTCAAGCACATGGTCGTGATGGGGGAGAGGGGGAACTGGCAAGTTTTGGGGCTGGAAAACTGCACTGAAAGAACAAATCCCATGTTAGCTGCACACAGCAGGAGACCCAGAAGTGACAGCAGGTCTTAGCGGAGCTTTGTGAGAAGCCCCACTACTGGGGCACGGCTGCCTTGAGCACTGGCCCTGGGTGTATCGCAGTGGCAGCCAGTTGCCGGATACCATGTTGGATGTGGTGCTGAGGGCACAGTGCCCTCCGTCCAAGGCCCAGTCGAGAGCTTTTTAGTTGATACTGGCTGTTTTAAACACCGGTAGAAGTTGAGAGCTGGTAGGATAGAGCAAGAAGATGGTTAAGGTGCGCAGAGCAGCGCCCAGAGCTCCAGGGCAGTGTCCATCCATCTGCCAGCCTCACTGCATGCTTGGGGGTGCCTTGTGCACCCGCCTGCAGTGGGTGGCATTTAGTCTTACAAGTCTTCATGAACCATTTTCCCTGAGTACTGTGTCCTGAAGCTTAAGCTAGGTGAGAGGGTTTTAACACGTGGTAAAATTTACTCCAAAAGAGACATGTCGGAGGGACACTGAGGCTCTCTCATACGTGGCTGATAGTTTGACTGACTTTTCCTGCTTTGTTTTTGACCTGTTTTGAATAAAACTTTTCTGCTTCCAAGTGACACATCAGTATGGAAGGGTACCTGCGTTTCAAAAGAGAAAAGAAGTAAGGAGTTTAAAAGTGGTTTGGGTTCAGGCGTTTCCACCTGAAATTAGTCAATAAGGTATTTGTGGCACTTGTATTTCAGACTTCCCAGCACTGACACGTTCCTTGCCTGCTGAGAAGCCGGCAGACAAAATGTGTGTGGGTACACGGATTCACATTTTTGCTGCAACAGATCATTGTGAGCTATTAAAAAAAACCATTAAAATCGATGTCCATTGCTATGGTGCAAAAGTGCTCTGTGCTGGCGCCTAACCGGGCTGAGCTGGAAATAGAGTCCTAAATCCAGTGTTGGTGACTCAGACCGTGGCCTGCTTTGCAGAAGTGCCGACTGCCCGTTAATCCTCTTAGCTATAACTGGCAGCAGACACTCGGCATCTTCACAACTTAGCCAGTGTCGTTTGTGTGGCCGTGTGAGGATGTGAGAAAGAGCTGTGTGAGCTGGAGCTGAAAACTTCAGCCTCTTCCAGATGGAGGGATGCTGGGTTGGGGAGCTGGGTGCTGGGTTGCAGGGCACTCTTGGGTTGCTTGGGTGGATGGATGAAAGTCCTCAAGTGCTTGTGTGCTTCTGCGTAAGGCTTGTTTGAAATTTTGAGTGCTGCTGATGCTTCCCTGAACCTGATCTGGCATCGTGACACTGATTGTAGCCATTGGGGTGACCGGTGCCTTTCAGCTCTTGCATTTCCCAGCTGCTTCCTTCACCCTCTGTGCTGGTGGTGCGCAATGAGGTGAAGGACCCAGTCTTCCTCCTCTCTCTTCTACATCAGCTTTTCCCCAGGCTGTGCGAGTGCTCATCCCCGGTGTCTCACAAAGATGACAAGCTGTCAGGCGTGAACAGCTCTGTTGTGTGAGCAGCGTGGCAGTGCCACGGGAGGAAATGACATTTAGCTTTTGTTGCTTGATTGAGCTGCCTGGGCTTTGCATATTAAACCTAAAGAGGCTTTTTAGCTTTACTCTCCCCCGTTGTTTGCATTGGGGCGGTTGTGATCTAGCAGGAAGGGGCTTGGGGAGCAGCGTGGAGAAGAAATCTCTCTCCCTATCAAAGCTGTCCTTGCAAGTGTCCTGTGCACTAGAACCTGACACATCCTGCTTCTCCACAGAGGCTTTGTGCGCTGGGGCCTGCCTGCATTTCCAGTTCCTGCACCCAGCGACCTGAGCACAGCTCTGCAGCGCGGGCTGCTGGCTCCATCCCCTTGTGCTGTCATGGTGCTGGGCACCGGCTCCTGTGCAGGGGGAAGTGATGTGGATGGAGCCAGGCCTGCCTGTCTTATCTGCTCCTCTCCACCTCTTGGTGCTCCTCAAAGCCCTGCTCTTAAGGCTGTAGGTAGAGGTACATTTGGTATCTCTCCCTTGAAAGTGCATTTGTGTGTGGGCCTGGGAGCTGGCTGGGAAAATCAGACTTTCTGGATCTGACAGACTAGGAAAGCACATCTGAGCTCTTGGCTAAAGCCAAGTGATGTGGTCTGCACGTGGTTGTCGTCTTTTATACCTAGATTCTGGCCTCCTTTCAAAGCTAATCTTTGGGACGAGAGGTGGAGCTGGGAACTGACTCTTTTCTGCGCAAGCTGAAGCTAATCTTTGCCTGGATTAGACAGACAAAAATGGGCAGTCATCCTTTCTTTTGGACCAGTGGTTGGATGGGGTAGTGGGAGGAAGGGGAAGTTATACTGGTATTAAGGGGAATTACATATGTAGCATGACTGCAGAAAACTTCTCCTTCAGCAGAAAGCTTGGCCTGTGAGTCACAGTTGCTAGAAAGGCTGTTTGACTCCTTGTTCACCCACTGTTTTGGCACTGAGTCACAGCCGGGTGGGTGTGCAGGTAGGAAACAGAAGCCCCGGCAGTGCACACCGGGCCGTGCGTGCTGAGAAGGGGAATGAAGCGACTGCAGACAGCGGATGCGGATTTTAACAGCTTTAATAGCAGCGGTGGCTGCCAAGGAGAAGGTTTGTGAATGGAGGTTGTCCCCGTTTGCCCCTCTCAGCCTGCGCAGGGCAGCCCCAAGGTGTGTGGGGATGCCGAGCAGCTGCTGCCTGTCTCGGGTGGCACGAGGAGCTTTGCTGGCTCTGCTCACGGAGCGAATCCTAGAATGAGTTGGGTTGGAAGGGACCTCAAGATGCTGCTCTGCAGCTGGGAGTGGGCTTTGAGGGGGGGCTCTGCCAGGCCACCGGGGAGCTCTGGGGGTGCTGGCTGCCCTGTTGGGATATCAGCATTGACATCGCTTCGTCACTTGCCTTTGGAGGTGAAGGGAAGGGGCTTTGTGTCTTCACGTACCTCAAGGAGATGTTGAGTGTGGTGGGCTGTGGGGATGGTGGTGTTGGAGCCTGTGAGTGCCCGTGGGGTGATGGGCAGAGCAGGAGGGAGATACTGTTGTGATGTGGAAGCGTCCGAGCACGGAGTATATCACCCATCCATCGCCGCGCTGGCACACTCAGCACCCTGGTGCAGAGACTAAGCAGAGGAGGACCTGTCCTGTGAACAGTCACCCATCCTTGGGTGCTGAAGGACCTCCTAAAAGTCACCAGCCCTGACCTGGACCCCGTGCGAGGGTGGGAAATGGGAGACAGAGCGGTGATGTGCCCAGCCCAGCTCCTTCCTATGGGGAAGTCCTCTCCTTCAAAGGACTTCTCCCTCAAAGGAAGTTCTCTCCTCCAAAGCCCTTGCTGGGGGAGCAGCAACCCCAGGAGGAGATGGCTGCTTCTGAGAGAACATCCTGCTGATGCTCTCTTGCAGGAGGTGGGGTGAGATGGGGTCCTGAGGAGTTCGAGAGGAAGGGGGAGGGGGGTGGGTGGGTTGGCAAAGGAGACTTTTCCTGGACCCAGGAAG
>JAVSBS010020514.1:0-17239 GCA_033124195.1 Coracias cyanogaster | reverse complement strand
GCTGGAAGGGGCTTTGAGCAACCTGGTCTAGTGGGAGGTGTCCCTGCCATGGCAGGGCAGTTGGAATGAGATGATCTTTGAGATCCCTTCCAGCCCAAACCATTCTATGATTCTGTGATTCAAACCAAGGATTTTAGGGGCTGCTTTTTCTCCTGAAGGGCAGCAGCAGGTACGTGAATTTCCTAGCTCATCTATAATGCCCTTCTTAATACTGTGGGGGGCACAACCTGAGCTCTCTTTCTTCTGGAGCGTAGTCCGTGAGCCTTTTGTGTTCCTGGCAGAGCATCCCAGATGCCTCTAGCTGTCCTCTGCACTTCCCAGGTACCTGGATAGCAGAACCTGGCCATGAGCACAGGGATTCAGAGGTGTTAGCAGTGCTGGTCCCTGATGATGCAGAGGATGCAGGTCATGCTCTGGAGCTGCTTGGAGGGAGGGTGCTCGCCTGTTCTGCCAGGATTCATGCATTCACCTTCGTCTGCCCTCTTTCCTCATCAGAGAAGAGGTCTGTAAACAGGATACATGTTCACACTCTGTAAATGTTCCTGCTTCTTTCCCTGGTGACTTTGTCTTTGGATTTTATTTTTGTTGACAATGCGCAACTCCAGCAGCTCTGTGCTGGGCATCTCTGCCTGAATTCTCCCAAAGGCCTGGTGCCTGCATAGCAGGTGGACAAGAGGGTGTCCAGGGCTCCTGTCCCCTGTGAGACATGGAGGGGATGCTCTTGTGGCATTGTAGGGACAGTGTGTGCACTGGGGTTGGGGCAGGGTGACCACGGGTGGGGGTCCCTGGGGTGTGCTTGTGCAGGGCCGGGGAGAGCTTCCTGCTGGCTGGGGGTTTGGTTTGCTGCCTGCAGCAAAGCCAGAGAAAAATGCTCTTTTAATGAAGCAACCAACTATTTTGAATAAATAAACAGCAGTGGCTGGCCCCAAAGTATTTCCTTCTCCCTCTTCAACCATTACATTTAAGTAGATGTTGAAATGGAAGCATTGCTATAAAACAACTGCAGTGCTTGGGTTCAGAACTGCTGAGGTGAAACATTAGGGGGTTTTTTGTTTCCCTGAAGCAGTGTGTGAGGCTGGCTGGGATGGCTTTGCTTGGTAGCCAGCTTTTCTGGGAAGTCTGGGAATTGACCCCTAGCCCAGCTGGGTGCAGGGCTGGGTCCCGGGGCACGGCCGTACTCGTAGCGGGCAATGGGTGCTGGATGCTTCTCCTCCAGGTCACTCTTCTGAAATGTTCTGTTGAGCCCCTTGCTGTGTTTCTTGGGGTGTGTGATCTCCTATTCTGGTCCTTCAGGCAGCCCCCGAAGCCTGTTCCACCTTTCTAACAGACATGCAGGTTTGCAGGGACAGGGGCGATGATTCCTCTGATGCCAGGCGGTGTTTTGTTCAGTACTCAGGCGATGGCTCCTGCTGGGGAGATGCACTTCAAGCTGGAGACATGGCAGGAGAGGAAGCTTTTGCAAACCAGCTGGTGGAAAACATGGTATTTACCAGCTCACAGCTGAGCTCGGGAAGGTATTTTTCTATCTTCATGTGGCTTGGGTTATTTTTTTTCTTGTTTTTCCCTCTGAACTTGCAAGCTGAATGCTGTTTTGGTTTTTGTTTTGTTTTGAAACCGTTTCACAGCCAGAGAAAAGATGCTCTGTTTTCAGCTCTCAGCCTCTGCTCTTCAGCCCCTGTTACCTTTTAACAGCATGAAGACAGTTTTGTGGAGGCTTGGGAAGAGAAAGATGTGTCAGGGCTGAGCCCCTCCTGCGCGGGTTAGCATCTGTGGTCGGCACGGGCAGCAGGAGGGATGGCTGCTGCCTCCTCTCTGGTCCCAAATGGTTAAAAGGTAACCCAGCGTGGCTGTGAGCTCCCCAGAGCAGGACTGGACTGTCCAAACTTCTGCTCCAGGGGTGTTCCTGGCAACAGGGGAGGACACAGCAGCAGCACCTTGCAGCTGATGGAGAGGAGCGTGCAGCGGGCTTGGCCATCCTGTCCAGTGGTGGTCAGGCTTCTCTGATAAAACGGTTGCTTCCCTTGGAGGTGGTGGCTGCTCTTCTCTCCCACTAAAAACCTGGCTCTGGTCCTGCTGCAAGGAAGTGGTGGATTGTCACCACTTGCTGCCCATGAGATGGCAACCAGTGTGTGTCCACGGCTTCTGTGCTGGCTCCAGGAGAGTTAACTCAGACCTGTATCCTGGGCAGTGAGACAAGAAGATTTTCTGTCTGGGTGTTTTCTGAATGCAATGTGAAAATTTCTCAGTGGTTTTCTCTGGTTTTGCAATTCACAGGGTCACTGGAAAAGCACCAGTGACTCTTGGGTTTGCTAACACTTGATAAGGTTTCCAGAGCAAGCCATGGTGATGGGAATATGCGGATGCTCTGTGAAGGCTGTGCTCTTCCTGCATCCTTGGGCTTTGGTTTTCAAGGCCACCTCTGGTGTATTGCTTAGTCTCAGACTCCTTCTGCAGCTTCCCTGCTGCTTGTGCCATCCCCTTAACCTTCACTCCCTGCCCTCTGTGGGGCCCTGCCACTGCTTTGGACCACACTGATGTGCATCCCAGAGGCTGCTCCACTGTTGCCATGTGCTCTGGTCCAGAAACAGCTTTGAAGACGCTTGCAGCCCCCTCTATTTCACCTCCCCTCCTGCTTTTTCCTTTTCCTGAAAAGCCCCTCTGCAGAAACCAGCCTGACGTAGATGTCTTGTCTCCTGCTGAGCTCCAAGACGGGGATGAAGGAGAGTGTCGCACAGATTGCTGCTTGTCTCCTCTTCTTCATAGCGTGCAGCCTCCTCACAGCACAGCTCGCACCTGCTGAGCGCTGTGGGTGCCTTGCTCAGGGAGCTGGTGGGGTGTCAGTGATCCAGCTCTGCTCCTAGCCTGCTCCCATGGGAAGCAGCTCTGCCTCTTCCCTGGGCATGGACAGAGGGGGGTGAGGCACCACGGTGATGGCAGGAAAAGGTGATCCCTGCACCGTGGAGGTGAGGACCACTGGGAAACCTTCTCCTGCATACAGCTGAAACCTTTGCTGAGTTTTTAAGGTCGGGTTGCTAAGTTACACCTTCTTGGAGGAGCAGCCTGAGCAGCATGTTACAGGCAGGAGCAACCACCGTCTGGGAAGATTTGGGAGTGGTGTCACTTTGCAAGAACAGGGCTCTCCTAGCCTCCGTCCATGCCATCCTCTCTCAGGCCTGGGCTCATCTTTGTACCTCATTTAGCTGTTCTTCCCCAAACCTTCAGCTTTATCAGCTTCCTTTGCTCAGCATATCTAGTGAACTAGTGGAGTGAGGTTGTAGAGGAGCTACCCCCAATTCCCTGTGCCATGCCGTGTGGTCCTGCAGGAGGAGGGGCAACTGTTTGGCTTCTCCATCTCTTTTTTTGAATCCTTATTTTCCTTTTGGGGCTGTGAGCTCTTCAGGTGACACACTGTCCCCCTTTGAGCTTGGCAATGTCCTCCACAGGGCCTGTGGCAGGGGACCTGGCGCTGGTGGCTGTTTGCCGCTTTCCCAGTTGGCTGTGGACTCGGAGTGATGGAGCTGTCACTGGGCTCCTGCCTGAGCTCTTGTACACAGCCAGAAGGATTTCTTCACCCTCTTCAAGACTTATGTGCTCTCCTTTCTACCAAAAGCAGCTGAATATAGGCTGGCTTCTCTAGTTGAGCGTTATGCTCCATCAAGGATCTTTGCTGAGGGGATGTGGCATCCTTGCGAAGCCGTGGTGGTTGTTCAGAGGCCCCTGGGGCAGTGGATCCACAGAGCCAGAGTGTGCTTGGGAATTTGAGTTTGGGTTTCAGATCTGAACAGGTTCTTTGTTGCTCTTTGTAATTGTTGTCTGCAGCTACACAGCTTCAAAATTGCTCCTCTAAGGGTGTGAGTTCCTCCCGTTTCCCTCCCATGTGAGTGGCACTGAAGGCACAAAGCGATGTCAGCACTTAAAATGGTAATGCCCTTCTGCAGTGATGGAGCCATAGAGGAGTGTTTAAGAGCACTGAGATTTACATGCAAGAAAAAAAGGAGTGTTTTGAACTCTGGCAGAGCCCAGGACTCATTTCTGCAGGACATCAATATGTTAAGTTACATCCCTGCTGTCTTGTGCCACCAAAATGCATTACAATGGGAGGTACAGATGTTTTACCGAAATAGAAACAACTTGGGTTGCTAACTCTGGGTTTGTATCTCCTGGTGTAGCTTGTTTTCCTATCAATGCAAGCCAGGCGTGGGGCTTGGAGGGGGCAGGATGGTGCTGAGCACCCGGTGCAGCTGCAGCAGTGCCTCTGTCCCTGAAGCCGTCCCCATGGAGTGGAGCAGCATCACCTGGGAATCAAGGGGGAATGCAGAAGTTAATACATTTCTGAACCTAAGTACTGAAACTCAGTCCCTATCCAGGCTCCAGTGGGGTTCAGCCTGTTCTGGGGGTGTTCAGCCTGGAAAAGAGGAGGCTGAGAGGAGACCTTCTCACTCTCTACATTAAAGGAGATTGTAGGGAGGTGGGTGCTGGTCTCTTCTCCCAAGGAACAAGTGATAGAACAAAAGGAAAGGGCCTCAAGTTGCACCACGGGAGGTTGAGGTTGGACATGAGGAACAATTTATTCCCTGCAAGGGTTGTGAAGGGCTGTGCCAGGCTGCCCAGGGCAGTGGTGGAGTCCCCATCCCTGGAGGGGTTTGAAAGCTGTGGAGATGTGGTGCTGAGGGACATGGGTTAGCAGCGGACTTGGAGGGGTAGGGTTATGGTTGGACTGGATGATCTTGGAGGTCTTTTCCAACCTAAATTATGCTATGATCTTTTAGGGTCTGGCTACAAGGTTACTCATCTCCCATCAGCAGGGGCTCCTGTGCTCCACCTGAATGCTGGTGCCTGGTGTGTCCTTATCTTGCAGGAGCCTGGCCCAGCCCCACAGCTCTGCCTGTGTCGATGCTTGCTGTGGGTTACCTCAGATGCCAACACCAGCTGGGAGCTGCTGCCACATGTAGAGGGAGTGAAAAACAATCGTAATAAACGTAGCAGTGACAGGGAGCCACCAAAGGTCAGGAGCTTTTGCGTGATAGACCCTCCTGGCGTGACCTTGAGGACTGTCTTGGTGGAAATAGGGTTAACTCGAGTGCTCTGGCATGCAGGGGGGCAGAGCGCTGGCCATGTGGGATGCTACGGAACAGGTCTGAGCTGGAGGGGAGAAGTGAGGGGGTTTGAAGGCTCCTTTTGTGAGAGGAGGCTGAAAGAGCTTGCTGTAATCAGGCTAGAAAAACGCGGGCTGAAAGGGGCTGGGGCTGCAGCGTGATGGGAATTAATCACGGGAGCAAACACCAGAGAGGGGGGATAATTATTTAGGCTAAATGTTAATATTGGCACAAGAACAAACGAGCATAAACCAGCTAAGAATTGAATTTTGGATGGAAATGTTTTGTACCGTTCAGTGTGAGATTCAGGCACAGCCTGGCTGCAGGGGGCCCTTTGGGACGTGCCGGGGAGCTCGGGTGGGCTCAGCTGTGGGCTCTGCGATAGCGGGGACAGGGAACAGCCTTGGAGTGATCCCAGCCCATACTCCAGGCAATCTCCCCACAGCTCTTCACACCACTGCCATGCTGGGCATACATTCCTTTTCATCCCATTTCTGGAATCTTTGCAGCATGACCTGGACCACTGTCATCCCCAAGGACAGCACGTGAGGACCATCCCTTGATGGAGCCTGTGGGATGAAGCGTGAGAGGGGACCTGCTTCCAGCCTTCCTGCGAGGCTCGGCACACTCTGGGGTTCTGGAGGAGGTGGTGGCTTGTGGTCACACTGCTAGAATGTTGATGTGTGTCTTGGTCACCCCTCCAGCTTTTGAGCTCCATCATCAGACTCGGTTGAGTTTTGACTCCACAGAGATCTTGAACTTGTGTTTCTGCATGTTTCTTGACACCTTTGTGACCTCTACAGTTGCTACTGCATGAATCTTGTCTTGCTCTAGTCTGGACCTTCCCTATACCGCATGTCCCTGGGACCCTCAAGTGACCTCGTTCCCACCACAGAAGACATTCTGGTGTCTTAGATGATGCTCAGTGGGGTTTTTATGTTCTTAAAGCCAATTTATCTCACTTCAGTCTCAGACCCTCTGGTTTATTTGCCTAATTCAGATTATCTGTGAGTTTTGAGGTGGGGTGGGTGCTGGCAAGCTTCGTGGGCTCTTTGTGACAGTTGTGGCTTGCAGCTCAAGATGCAAATCCTAATTAAAATACGCTGGTGAAGGGAGAAGCCTTCACTGGAGTAGCAGTGGTGCCACAAGCAAAGGGTGCGGTCTGGTGTTGGAGAGCCCCTGTGCTCTTGGTGCAGGGGGAGCACTCTGTGTTACGGAAGGGTCCTGCCTTGCAGAAGCCATCCCACCTACTCAAAGGGGTATGCTCTGTGTGTTCTCCTCTCAAGGTCTCTGGACAGAAAGCTGCAGCGACCGCTCCTGGGGAAGTCCCAAACGCTGCCCAGCATCCCGCAGTCCCCGGTCCTGAGCAGGCTTCCCATCCTCGACTCCATGGCGTACAGGGAGGAGATGCCGGAGCAGAAGCCCTATAAGAAGCACTCGGCCTCCGACCACCAGAAAGGCTGCACAGTCCCTTCCTCTGGTGAGTGTCCGGCGCTGGGCTAAGCTTCTGTCCCTTTCTGCTGGGTGCAGCTGCAAAATCCCAGCCAGTCTTCCCTGCTTCTCCAGGAGCACAAATAACAAAATAAACCCAGCACCAGTCTGTGTGGGGTTTATTCTGCTCCAGAACCAGCCTTTCTTGAATGACATTTGTGCTCTTTGCGCTTTCCTGACCTGCGCTGGGGGTTTGCTGCAGCAAATGCTCCCCAGCCTGGTAGTGTGTATTGGCCTTCAAGTCAGCTGAGGGGTTTTATTGTGTTCTACACTTGTGCTGATCCTGATGGAATGCTAATATGGCTGGGCCAGCTGCTCTGAGCAAGTTTATTGGCAAAACTGTTGATGGCCAAAGTGTTTCAGTGCTTTCAGTGCCAGCAGAATCACGCTGGGGCCGTAAAAATGATGGGGAAAGGGATTATTAGCACTGAAACAAAGATAAGGCCTGCGAGCCAGGGCTGACGATCCGGCACTAAATAAAATCCTCATAAAACAGCTCCCTTCAAACAGCACCTTTCGATTTTTTTTTTTTATTTGTTATTTATTTTAAATCTAACCTACTCACAGCCAGATCACTGCAAGCTACCCAGCAGAGCAGCCATCATATCAAGGCTCTGCAGGCTGTGTTTTATTTCCTGGCGCTACTCATTCTCCTAAAAGTTGTGCATGGAGAGGATCTTGGCACGTTGCTGAGCTTGTCCTGCTGTGCTTGTTGCAGCAATACCCTGCAAGCATCAGCTCTCGGCTGCATGCGGGACCTGTGCTTCTCCTTTTAGCCCTTTAATTTGTTAGAGCAGGTCTTAGTGTGCAAGGAAGGCCCATGGGAAAGCTTGTGTAGCTGCCTCCTGGGGATATGAAGGACTAGGACACTTGTCAGTAGGTAAGTAGTTGCAGGCAGCTCCATTTCTTGGAATCAAAGATTAACTTGTGAGGTTCTGTGAGCTCTCAGGATTTCCTGCGTCTTGGTTTGCGGGGACAGACCTGAATAAATGGTGGAGATCTGCCTCCTGGTAGAGGGTGAGACAAAGTGCTCTGCAGGACATGTGCCTGGGAGAGCATCTGCCATGAAGGACACGGCACGCAGAGCGCCCTTCCACCCTGGGTGAGTCCCTGGTTGATGTGCTGGTACTTCCAGGAAGCAGTGCTGGAGGTGCAGGGAGAGAGCGGGAGGCTGGTGTGAGGCGGTGGGATGAAGTCCCAGCCCGAGTCAGACCCACTGCAGACCTCGTCACCTCCTGCTGCAGACACCTCCTGTCACGAGTGCAGCTGTGCTTGTACACCGTGGAACAGCCTCTTTGGAGCACACCCTGTGCACAGCCCTCCCTGCACAGCAGCTGTGAGGAGCAGCATCATCTCATGTTGCAAGTGTTGAGGGTATTGCTTTATTCATGGCTGGAAGGTGTCTAGGATGCTGAGAAGAGGAGTGTGAAGATCCGTGTAGGCTGGAAGGCTCCCTCTGCAGCCAGAGCCTGGATGAATTAATGTTTTCTGTCCAGATCCTCCTAGGTTCTTGATACTCAGTTAGGAACTGCTAATTAGCTGCTCATTAAGGCTATCGGCATGCTACCATGGAGGGGAAATGAAGGGATCGTACTGCTGGCAGGGTGTGACATCTGTACAGCAGGACAAGAGCAGAGCAGCACGGTAACGAGCCCTGCTATGCTGATGAGGAAAGCAGGATTCCCACGAGTATGTATGAATGAGAGCTGGGCTGCAGGGTATCAAGAGGGGAGAAGATCCTTTCCTTAGAGAGCCAGGAGCACGTGGCCAAAAGCATCTCGGGAAGAGCTCACCCAAGGAGCCATGAGGCTTTGGCAGGAGTGGGGTGGTTTGTGGAGAGGTGATAAGCTCATCTGCAGGGAGAGCTCACTGCTCTGCAGGGAGGAGACCACGCTCTGCCTTGCTGCTGTCCTGGGGCTGTGAGCAGAGGAGCCACCAAGTAAAGTGGGAGAAGCTGTCGTCTCCAGCGTGGATGAGAGATGTAAGATCCTCATGTGAGCCCTGAGATGTGTTCCCAGGCCTTTTGCTTTGTGTCTGGTGGTTTCAGCATGGCAGCGCTGGATGAGGGTATAGCGCCCTGTCACTCTGCGGGAGGTCACAGGAGATGGTCCTGTTGTGGCACCACAGCTCCTGTGCAGGTCCTTGTGTGGGCACTGAGGTGCCTGATGAGGAACTGGTACCTTGAAGATAGACAGAAGAGCTGAGCCTGTGGCTGCTGAGCCTGCGAAACCTTCTCCTTCCCAAACCCTCCCAAAACCAACCTTTTCTTTTAGGGAGCCAGGTAGCCGCTTGGGCTGGTGAACAGGTCCGAGTTTCCTCTTGGTCTGGTTTTGTCGTTCCCCTTCAGGTAACCCACAAGAAGTGATGGTGTGGTCAGCTGAGACAGGCTCCGAGCTTGTCGCCTCCATACTTCCCTCCCTTGCCTGGAGCAGGACTTCTGCATTAACTCCAGACTCCTGAGGGCTGTGAGCCTGGGATACAGTGATGGGGAAGATGAGAAAATGGAGCTTAGTTGAACAAGGATGGGGCAACACCTTCCTTGTCCAAACCGTTGTCCCTTTGGTGCCACATTTTGCATTGTGCCAGGAGATCTTACACACATTGGCAGCACAGGGAAATGAGCTGCCTTTTCTTTGTCCTTCTTTCTTCTGTGTCCCTGTGAGGTGTTTTAGGGGTGGAACTGACCCTTTGCAATCCCCTTGGCCTGGCACCTGGAAGGAGCAGAACACACTGGAGCTCTTCTGCCTCCTCTCTCCCTTATTTGTCGTGCAACATGTTGAGCTCTTCAGAAACTGGCCCTGTGCCCCACTGTAAAGCTGGGCAGAAGTTAATTCGTAGCATGGCTAGTGTGAACTTATTGGGAATTGAAAGGAAGTGGCTGGATTTGAGCTTGGACCAGGACCCTGGAATTCATTTTCCTAATACAGGGATGGTTTTGGTGGCCTTCCATGACATCTGCATGAGTGTCCATCTTGCATCTCCGTTGAGCTCAGCATGGGCATACAACCCCCTCCTGGAACAGCTTTGCTTGCGGAGATGCTCATCCTGAGCTTTCAGCTGGGCAGTGGTGCTGGTTCCTGTGCTGCTGGCCCTGAGGCTTCATCCACTCCCCATGCAAGAGGACCCGGAGGGCCTTTTTACACCCACGTGTTGGTGCTGAGGAAGACTTCTGCTGTTCCTCGCAGCAGCTGAGGGATCGGCCTGTCTTTCAGAGGCACCAGGGTTGGCAGGCGTAGCTCTGAGTAGCAGAAGTGAGCAGCATCAAGGCAGAAGAGCATAAGGATGGTTGGCCTCCAGCTTGTGGGCTTGCTCCTGTCCCTGGCATTTCCTTGCCAGGGACATCTTGACTTTCCCTTCTGCCCATTCTGAGCTTGACCATTGATTTACTTGTTTGGTAGAGATCAAGAACAAGCTTCTTCAGCATGTAGGGAAGTTTTTTGGGGTAGATGATGTCCTGGCTCCCTGTGCCCAGGGAGGAGGGACCATAGCCCTTCTGCCTGAGCAGGGGAGAGGTTTGGAGAGGATCACCTCTCCAGATGCAAGGATGGATGCAAGGATCCTTCACGCTGGAGGATACAGCTGCCTGTAGCCCCTTGGAGAGGGAAAAGACCGAGCGCAGCAAAATCCTTGGGAAATTTGGATTAGTGAGATCAGATGTGACCCAATTGGTCTGTAGAGTTTGAAATGCAACTACTCATATTTGGGAGAGATGTCCTGCACAGAGGCGTGGGTGTGGTGGGTGGTTGTCCTTGCCCTTGTACTCTAGCAGCTGGGCTATGTTGAGCACCCAGCCTGGCCAGGGCAGCAGAGGACTGGTGGCTGTGTCTAGGCTGTGTGGGGCTGGCAGGGGACAGTCTTGGGGACAGAGGGTGGTGACTGAGCCATCACAGATGGGCATGGGGGCACCTGGGCTGGTTCCTCCTTCCATGTGTGATTTTTTCCTAGTGTTGGGTGGGTCTCCTCCTGGGCTCAGTGCCCGTGTGCGGCGTTTCCTGCTGCGTCCCCACAGCGATGCTATCTCATGGTGGCAGTCTGGATCTGGGCTCCGATTGATGTGTTTGTGCCTTGGATAATCACAGCTTTCAAACAGCAGTTCCTGTGTTGTACGAGTTGACATTTGGAGAGGAGCAGCAGCAGCTTATTACATTGAAAGTAGGGGAGGAGAAAAAAAGACGTGCTGCAAGGTAGTGCTGTGCTCCAGGTTCTCTCTTTGTTCCCATTTTTAAGCTCTCTGCCTTTCTCTTCTTCCCTCTTGTGCTCTTGGTTCTGCTGGTTTCAATTCGGTGCCTTCAGATCTACCGGCAGGACTTTGCACACAGTGAACTGTCTTTATACCTTAAGCTTGGGGAGCTTGAAGAAGAGATACTTTCATTGAGACACAGAAGATGGAGCAGCCGGTCACTGCTCTGGGGCTGCAGCGTCCAGCCTGTCTCATCGTGGTCAGTGTCAAACCCCCAGCCTTGCTGGCTGACCAGGGCTTCACTCACTTGGTGGCCACTTCTTACCTCAAAGCCTTTATTTGCTTTAAACTCTGGAAGTATTTTGCTCCTCAGCCCTGGGGTCATGGACACTTGTGCCTGAAGGTACCAGGTTTTCAGTAAGTGGAGACAAATGATCTTGCCTTAGGAAGGGGCTGCAGAAGAGGCCAGCTTTCCAGAGGCAATCATGTGAGGTACCCTTTTGGGCTGCAGTGGCTGATAATTGGTCATTTTTACAAGAATTGAATGGGGGGGGGGGTGTCACCGCTGATTTGTTATAGCTATTGAGAAGTGATTTTGAAGCTCCAGATGTAAAGATGAGGCTGGCAACAAAAACCATGCGGCGTCCAAGCCGCTCGCAAAGGAGCAGTGACATTATGGAGATGTTTCCTATTGTGTTTTGTTATTTTTCCCTTTTGTTGCAATGTGATGTGGTCAGTCCCACCCTGGGAACTTCAGCTCTGTGTGGTGCCACCCATCCTCCGCTGCCACAGCTTGCCCGATGTCAGGGACGTTTGGTGTCTAGGCAAATACCGTCTGGAGAGAGGTTTGATGCGTGGCAGCAATGCTAGCAGCAGGAACCGCCTGTGGTTCTGATTGTGGGGTTTTTATTCCTTTGAAAAAAAAAGCCCGTAACATTTTATTTCAACGTGGAATGGCTTATTTGACTTGGGGTGATGAAGCATCAGTGCTTTTTTTTTTTTAATTTCTTTATAAATAAACCTTATAAATGGGATAACCCTATTACAGTAAATTAGCAGGAAGTTTTTAAGTATTAGGGTTTTGGTTTGCTGATTATTCTGAGTAGTAATATTCATACTGCGGTAGTGCCTGGAGGCCCTGACTCTGGCTAAGCCTTTGTTGTCCTCAACCGTGTTTGATTCCTGCCAGGATGATGTCGGGGGCTGTGGGTTCCTGAGGCTGGACAGGATGGGCGCAGGGGCTGTTGCTTAGGGGCAAGGGGTACACAGGGTGTCATGGCAGGGATGTGCCCCTGACCTCCTCCAGGAAGTGAGATCTGCAGCACCCTCACCTCATGGCGTGCTGGTGGATGTGGGGTGGGCAGATGGGGTCTGGGCTCTCCACTGGGCATCCCCACTGGTGGGCTGAGGGGTAGGACATGGTCCAGGCTGCGGCTCTGTTGGGGTGGCATGTATTCCTACTTCACTTTGACTGGGTAAGTGATTGTCCCTCTGTACTCAGCACCAGGGAGGCTACCCCTTGAATCCTGGGGGCAGTTTTGGGTCCCTCACTCCAAGAGATCATTGAGGGGCTGGAGCATGTCCAGAGAAGGGCAACAAAACTGTGGAAGGGTCTAGAGCACAAGTGTGGTGAGGAGCAGCTGAGGGACCTTCTCACTCTCAGCAACTCCCTGAAAAGAGGTTGGAGTCAGGTGGTGGCCGGTCTCTTCTCCCAAGGAGGAAGTGAAGGACAAGAGGAAACAGCCTCAAGTTGCACCTGGGGAGTTTTAGGTTGGACATGAGGAACAATTTATTCCCTGCAAGGGTTGTGAAGGGCTGTGCCAGGCTGCCCAGGGCAGTGGTGGAGTCCCCATCCCTGGAGGGGTTTGAAAGCTGTGGAGATGTGGTGCTGAGGGACATGGGTTAGCAGCGGACTTGGAGGGGTAGGGTTATGGTTGGACTGGATGATCTTGGAGGTCTTTTCCAACCAAACTGATTTTGTGGTTCCCCAGGGGAGGCTTGGCAGCTGGAGGATGACTGCACGGACCCCCCAAGGGACCCCCAGCTCAGCACAGCAGTGGAGGATGCCCCGTTCATCTACTTCCGCACCCACTCCTTCTACATGAGGAAGAGCCTGTCTGTTGACAACCACCTTGGGTCCCTCAGCTATGCCGTCCACCCGGCAGAGACAAAGGCCGAGCGTGTCAAGACCAGGCTGCGGCGGCAGTTTGTGAGTACTGGGGCTCTTGCTCCCTCTGTGTTCACACGTGCAGCTTCCCAAAAACACCACCGTGTTGGAGAGCTACTGGTTCTTCTTGAGGGTTTGCAGACAGGCACTGGGGTGAGCAGCAAGCCAGCGCTGAGACCGTGGGGCAGCTCAACCCGCTCTGACCCCTTGGAGCATTCTGCTGGTGGGACAGCAGGGACACATCAGGGCTGTGCCGTAGCTGCCAGAGACTCTGATCAATGTTTAATGGGCTTTGCTGCTTCTCTTTCCCGGAGACACCTGATACAGCGATCCGTGTGGCCTTCATTCTGCCTCCTTACTGGCTGCGGGGTTGTAATGAGGGCTCAGGTGTCTTGGTGCTGAAAAGCATGCAGTGTTGGTTGGAAACGGGTGGGAAGCATCTATTCAATGGATGTGGAGGGTGGAGTGGGTGCCCGTCCAACCCAGAGTGCCTCTGAGAGCTGCTGGCCGAGGCAGTGATGCTCACCCTGCCGTAGTCTTCAGACAGATGCATCTTCTGAGATCCCTTGTCCCCAAACTGCTGTAGCCTGGAGGAGGGTTGATGTCCACGCTGGTGCTGCTGCTAGTGTCCCTGGGCTGCACTGCTGCTCTGCTCTGCTTTGGGGACTTGCCCTCTCTGCTTGTGCTTGGGCTGTTGAACGTAAGCGCTTCTTTTCTCCTTGGGAGGACGGTTCTGATCTTGGCAATGTATTGACGCTTCTGCATGCACAGCAGCAGTGGATGCTTGAGGGGTGAGTCTGGGGGAGCTGGTCATGGCCTCAGCACTGCCAGTGGCACCCATGAACTGTCTCTGCGGGAGCTGCTGCCTCGGGAGGCAGGTAAAAGCTTCAGGGATGGAGAGAAGCAGAAGTGAGATGGGGCGTCCAATGAGTGGCTGAAAGATGTTGGAGGTGTTTAAGATGAGGCAGTCCCACTGTGGGGTAAGTCTTTGTTTTTTTCAGCCTGGATCTGCAGCCCCAAGCTGTGCCCAGGAGAGAGCAGGAGGAAGAGGAGGTCGCTGAGGTGTTGAGGACTCATCTTTCAGAGATGGTCTTTCAGTATCTCTGTGGGATCTGTCACCCACAGCCTCCCTTCTCCAGCAGAGATGGGTTCAAAAGGCCTGGAAGGACCTGGGCGCTCAGCCCAACCACCATCCTGGTGCCTGCAGAGGTGGGCTCTGCTCTTCCCGGTGGGGCCAGCCGCTGCCTGCCCAGCACCATGCCAGCACCTCTCTGTGCTGTCTACAACCTGTTTGTTTTGGCCTTTGACTTCCCGAGGTTTTGGGCACCTTTAGCTTTCCTTGGTGTAGCCACAGAGCTGACTGTCCATCAAGGAACAGAGCAGGATTTTCATAGTGTGGTGGGGTTTTTTCCTCTGCTATCTCATTCCTGGCTTGTTTTAACAGCGAAAAGACATTGTTGCTGTAGGCTGGGCCACAGGCTGTGACTTGTGAGACCTGTGGAGACAAGCAGACTCATCCTACCTGGAAAGGGTGTCAGCAGGGCCCTTCACCAGAGGCTTGGGGCAGCGAGTGTGCAGGAAGCTGAGCTAGTGGCTTGTTAGCTGAACCTCAGGCTGACATGGGACCAGTGCTCCCCATGCAGCTGAAAAGCCTGGTTTTTAAGTTCAAAGCAAAGGTCCTGCCAACCTGGGGAAGTTATTTCCAGGAACAGGTAGGTAGTGCCAGGCTTCGTGTCCTCCCAAGGTTTGGTGATTCCATTCCGCCTCCATGCTGGAGTTGCTGCGGTTTCCCGTGGGTTTGCGTTGTGCCCCGGCTCCCTGCTCTGCCAGCCCCGGCTTTCCGAGTGTGGCTGGTGGAGGAGCTGGTGCTGGGTGAGGGCTGCTCTCCCCATGCACAGAAGAGAACGTGATTTGCCTTTTCTGCAGTGGCTCATCTGGGACCTTTTAGGAAAGTCCATATTTAAAGCTTGATTTGTTTTTCCGGGCTGTTGCACTTACCCAGCTCCTAACAGGCTTCTGGCTTTGCTCTTTCTGTGCTGACAGTTGGAGCTGCCGTTGCTGTGCTGATGGCTCAGTGAAACATTGGCTTTCTGTTTTGGGAGGTGCCGAGTGAGGGGAGAGGCTCCTGGTGCAGGGCTTTCAGGGGTCAGCCAGGACCCTAACCTGGCAGGGTGGCTGGAGATGGGGCAGCGCTGTTGCCTGCATGCATCCTGTGCTGAGCAGCTGCCTTACGTCCCTTTGATCAGGCTTGCTGTCTAACAAAGGCATGGGCATCTAAGCTTCTCCAAGGAGAACTTATTTTAGCTTGTGTGGAAACATTTGAGGCTTGCCTCCCTGCTGCCAGGGCTGCTGATCTCTCTCTGATGGTGATCTCTGCATCTCTGATGGTGTGGAGGGAGCACCTGCAGATCCTGCTCCAGGCCTGATCCCCAGGAGCAGCCGTCCTTGTGTGTCTGCCGAGGCGAGCAGAGCGTGGAGCGTGCCAGCCTTCCTCTGAGAGTGCATCTCCCCTGGCCACATCGCTGGTGGCATGTGTCTGCAGTCCTGCTGCTGGCGTGTGATGGATCTGCATGTACATATTACTGGGATTTGCATAATTTGAATTTTAAATGTATTTCAATTTTTGTGATTGTCAGAACAAGTTTTCTTCCTAATGAGCCTTTCCTTTTAACTCCTCTAAGGCTTGTAATGTTGGCGGCATTTACGCCTTTGAGAAAGAGGAGCCTTTGATTGCTCTTGTCATCTGCCTCTTACATAGATCTCTGCCTCGCCCCACTGGGTCCAGTGTGTCCCTGCTGTGACCGAGGCAGCGGCTGCGGCCAGGGCTGGGACTCTGCTCTGAGACCTGTTGGTTTGGGGCACCTAGTGATGCACAAGAGATTGTTCTAGATTTCATGCACAGCTGGCTTTGTGCTGCCTCCCACATGGGCACCAAGGGGCCGGGATGGGACTGAGGAGCTGGGATGGGACTGAGGAGCTGGGATGGGATGGGACTGAGGAGCTGGGATGGGATGGGACTGAGGAGCTGGGATGGGATGGGACTGAGGAGCGGGGATGGGATGGGACTGAGGAGCGGGGGTGGGATGGGACTGAGGAGCGGGGATGGGATGGGACTGAGGAGCGGGGATGGGATGGAGGAGCCGGGATGGGATGGGACTGAGGAGCAGGGATGGGATGGAGGAGCGGCATGGGACCATCTGCAGTGTCCATTGCCTGGGGGGAGGAGGAGAGTGATGACTGCTTCATTACAGGCTGTGGTGAAACTTCTTGGCTTCACAGAAGCCCTAAAAGCAGAATTAACACTGTTAAACTCGGTATTAGCTTTACAGAGCATTAAAGGAGGTCATCCAGGATTGAGTCACTGTCCGTGGTGGCTGCTGGGACAGTCAGTGCCGGTCACAGCAGGGCTCTGAGTGAATTTCCACTCTTCCTTTTCGCCTTGGGATTTGGAAGTGTCCATATCTAGGCCAGTTGTTCTGGTGGTGCCCACTGATGTTGTGATGCTGCAAGGAAACCTGTTAAGCTGAGGGTGCAGATCCTGCTGCTCTCCAAAGAGGAAGAAGCAGCAGTGCCCGGGGTCCCGGCGTGCTGGCCAGTGGGTCATCAGCTTGGTTTGCAGCAGGTCTCTATCCTGACCCCCTGCTCCTCCAAAATGAAACGCTGCTTTGTGCCTCACGCAGGAGTTCACCAGTGTGTGCAGGGGAGGTGGAGGAGGCAGGCTGCTGGTCTAGCTCTGCCATCCCTGGTGCTGTCCCAGCTGACCTGACGCTTTGTGCTTTAATTCATGTGTTTAGGTGAGCCTCCAGGTTGTCTTGCTTTACTGGCTGTGATCTCATGCACTGGCTTATTTTATTTTTTTAATTATTATTTTTTGTATGGTATTTTCTCCAGGCAGTCATTCTGTTATGGAATGTCTGTGCCCTCCAGAAAACACTTAGAGCCCTATTTGTCTTGGGAGCTCTAGAGATGAGTTGAGCAGAGGTAATCCTGGCCTTACAAACTCCGTAATGAAGGAGAAAAGGCTAACTGGAGTGGTAGAGCTGGGGAAAGGAGGCACTGAGGAGACAGACTTGCTTTGTGGCAGAAACCCTATCAACTCTGCTGCTCGCTGTGGTTACTGACAGTACCTGGGCTGTAGAAGGAGGCAAGCACTGGCTGACATAGAATCATAGAATGGTTTGAATTGGAAGGGGCTTTCAGGATCATCTAGTTCCAATCCCCCATCATGGGCAGGGACACCTCCCACTAGACCAGGTTGCTCAAAGCCCTGTCCAGCCTGGCCTTGAACACCTCCAGGGATGGAGC
>JAVSBS010020513.1:53419-80699 GCA_033124195.1 Coracias cyanogaster | reverse complement strand
GTACCTGTGGGATACAACCATGTTTATGTGCAGTCTTCTAAAAATCTTAAAACCTCTCCCTTTGCTTCTAATTAAAGAATTCATGTGGAATTCATTTCATGAGGAATTCATTTATCTTCTCCCTGCTTGCTTGGCTCTGCAGTAAACTCATCCCAAAGAGACACATGAGTTCCCAACATCTCAGCATCCTCTGCCCATGTTTGTGGAAAGCAGAGGGACCCGGTTTGTGTTCCCAGGGGTTTGGTTGTGTTTCTAGAGGTACTGGTGTTCCTCATCGCGGGGCTCTGCCCGTTGAACTTCTTCCTCTCTGGGCTCTCAGTCCTCAAAAGATTCACCAGTGAGGGGAACAAGCAGGATCACAAAAGGGCTGGATGACAAGGGTAGTTTCTGTGACCATCCTGGCCGGGCCCCGCAGTGCTGCAGCTCAGATCCCCGCCTTGCCCCGTTGCACAGTGCCATCTCCTGGAAAGCTGAGCAGGAGCTTCTCATGTCACGGAGGTTTGCTCCTGAGGCAGCTCATGGTGCTGCTTGGCTGCTGCCTCTGATTGCACGGAAGTTTATCTTCTGACCTACCAAGAGTCCACCTGCGGCAGAACATCCCTGCACGGCTCTTTTCCGCTCTGGATGCTGAGTACAAATCCTTAGGTACAAAGAGAACAGCAGAGGAGCACAAACGAACATCTATAGATGTTACTCCTCAGGTTTTGTTCTGCTTGGGCACCAGGTCCCTGTTCAGTTGAACGCCCATCTATACGTTCACCCTTTAAGTGCCTTGTTTACCTCTTCCTCCTGGTTTTAACTTTAAGGGACACATTTTCTTTCTTCCTTCTTAAGTTTGATGACCTCGTCATGAGCAACAACCAAGCTCTTCCTCACAGTGCTCACCCTATATTTAAAATGTTGCTACATCTTTCTAATGAGACAAAAATGCGCACGCGGAACTTGCACCTGAATGCTGCCGGCTTGACTAAGCTCTCTATTAATTCTCAAAAGACAAGAAAAATGGGTGGTTCCAAGGGCAATACATTTACTCCTGTGAGACAGTAACACAGTTTAAGTGCTTAGTCACAGAAAAAATGCACAGTGCAATTTACAGCCAAAGGCTGGTACTTCAGCCATCATTTCAGGCTGTTGTGGCATCTCCTGAGCCACTGGGAGATTAGTCGACTTCAGTAACCTGTCATACCCAGTGAAATAACGAGCACTCCAAGGTAAGGCTACAAAAGCTGTTATTTGAAAAAAAAAAAAAAAAAAGACCACAGTTATGTAAATATGAGGCCACAAAGTTCATAAACATGAGAAAAAGCTGCCATGACACGTGCCTCTTCACAGCTTTCTTTGACCCTTGCACCGAATCACGTTGCAAACTTGCCGTGAACTCACATTTGCCTCGGAGCAGAGCGATGAACTGAAACGGCCTGTTTACCAAAACCATAGTTTTTATTAAAATTCATATTTGTAAAGGAGAGATCATTACACAAATGAGGTAAACCAACACATATTACAGTTTTCACTTTAAAAATAAATTGCAGTTGAGCAATTGATTAGATTCCGCAAAGTCTTAGAAGAAGAGTCAGGCGAGAGTTACTTATGTGGCAAGATGCCGGACAAGGCGGGAGGGTGCAGCTGATGCTGCCCTGACTTGGCACAGAGGTGTCAGTGCCAAAGGGTTGGGAGTCTTCCAGGGGCCGAAGCCTTCTCACCGCACTGTCCTTTTCTCCTCCATCAGCCAACAGACGGGAGGAGACGAGTAAAGGGCAGGGACAGGCAGCAGTAACCTCTTCACCTGCTGCTGTAACCAGGGGTCCCCCAGCAGCATCTCCCCATAAAAGGCTGTGTAAAAGTTTAATTTGTGCAAATTCACTCCCTCATGAGTCGTTGCTCATCGCGTCTCAGCTCTAAATGAGACTTAACAGCAAGCAAACACCAGCTCTCAAAAAGTTCCATTTCAAAAGCGGTATCTGGCAAGCAACAAGCCCGTTAAATGTGACATGCTGCAAGATACGGAGAGAAGAGTTACGCTTCCTTCTTTCTTGGCTTTTTTTTTGAAGTTTGCTTCCATGCATGTACAAGCAGAGCTTTTAGTCTAAAATTTTATGAAGTTACTGCAAGCGAGAGTCACATTAACCACCCTGTGAAATTAAGCTTTCTCACTAAGGACCAAGCCTCAGAGCCTGAACACCTTAAAGAAGAGAAAAGTGGCTGCAAATGTTGTTTTACCCTGTATAATGGTAAGAAAATAGCGAGGTGAACCTCAGGCCTGTTTGCGTGCACCTCAAAGCCAACTCGAAGACTAACAAAGAACAGCTGTGCTTGCTTCCAGCTCCTAACCGGTACAGAACAAACACCACTGCCACCAGCAGAACCAAAGAATGCTCCAGAAGTCACTCAATTAAATCAGAGGCCAACAAACTCCTACATGTTGAGAATTACTGCGGGGCTGAAGCTCTGCAGTCCAGGTCCACTTTGACGGATTAAGGTGTTATGGAGGTGACAGACTATGCAGAGGAGACAGAGATGGAGTTTCTCCTGAGTGAAACTCATCCAGGCCCTTGTGTACTAACTATGCTGAGAAAGGTGATACATGGCTTCTGATACATATCCCAGGACAGTATCTGGTAACAAAAACATGAAATTTTCATCACATCTGCCAAGTTTATAGTGAAATTTCATGACTGCAAGCAGACAGAACATGAGGTGAACGCATTAGTTTAATCCCGTTTATCTCCTCAGGGGATGTGGGTGGGATTTAAACTACACGTCGGCTTGGTGCTGGTCTGCAGGGGCTGGATGTGACCCTGCAGGAGCAGCATCCGTAACCTGCGGTGCAGAGAGAGGGTTCTACCACATCCGGTACCACGCTTCCAGTAAATGCTTTTAGCGAGAGACAGAAACGCATCCACTTCTGTGCACTGCAGTTGACGATAACGGTACCTTGGCAGCTGCAGTACCGTGATGTCACAACAAGACTCTCCATGTCAGAAGTCAGTTAAAGGCTGTAGATCTTGAGAGAGAGAAGAAGAGCTGTCATACTTGGGAGAGTTTTTTCCAAACAGAAATTAAAAAAAAACACCTGTCTTTTTTTTTAAATAAATGTATTGTTTGAGGAACTAAAGAAACTGATGTTAAGTTCTTGATTTATTACACATCCTGCTACTGCTCTGTATGACGAGTTTGAAAAGGCAGATTAGCATAAGATTAGCAGAGAAAGAAAGCAGCAAGACTCCAAGGCAAGCCCTTTCACGTTGACAAAAGCTAGCACCCCTTGCTCCCTGCATCCACCAGCAGCACGGGCAGGTTTTTTCCAAGAAGGACATCCCATCACTGTTTCTTTCACTGGATCATGCCATCTTGCTGCCCCGTCTGGCTGGGGTCAGTGGTGACCGATGGACTGGGTGTATTGCTCTGCAAAAATCGACGGAAGTCCTTAATCATGGGGCGGAGAACCTGGATGAGGGCACTCAGTGCCGCCTGTGTTCCTTCCATGGCTTGCGCTTGTCGCTCCTGGGCGCATGCCTGCACCTCCTGTGAGCGACGAATCATCTGCAGCAAGTCATTCTGCTGCTCCAGGTGCTGGGCAATCTCCTTCACGTGCAAGTTGGTCACTCGCTGCTCCTGCAAGAGCTTGGCTGAGTTCAGAGCAATTCGGCTTTTCAGCTCCTGGGGCTTCGCAGACACCTCGTGTTGATGCGCCATCATCTCCAAGGGTGCTTCGGCAGTGACGGTGGTGGGGGCTTCTGTTGTGCAGTACTCCACGACTCCGTCCTCCAGACTGTGGTAGGTCGTCTCTGCAGGAACTGGAAACAAAGAACAGAAAGGGGGTAAGAAGTAGCTGCGATATGGGGATTTATATCTACAGGACTATTCAATGGATATCACAGGAATACTGCCTGTTCAGTGAGATAACATACAAGGAACAGCAATGCAGAAAATGACCTGTTTAAATCTACTCCACCCTCATTTGAGCTTCCTTCTAGGCTGTACAATCCAAAGGAACAGGGCATGCCTTATCTGTCTAGACAAAATCATTCCTCAACCTCCAGATCAGAACAATCTTTCCACGCAGCACTAATCAACTGACATACGGGCAAACACAAGACCCAGAATGCCACTTGTCAGGACAGCTGCTCTTTGGGGCAGACTGGGAAATCAGCCTTGGAGATGTTTCTCCCCTTGCTTTTGTCCCCATAGTGGAGGACCGAACAATCTACAAGATGCAAAGGATACTGGCTTCCCTTGTTCTTAAGGCTGAGCCCAGCTATCAAAGCTGACCTTCAGTACGTGCATATCTTGCAGCCAGTCCCCTACAGCACAAGGACATACTAGGAATGGCTCTTTCATTACAGAGATGTGAGGGTTTCTTTTTGCTAGGGCCTTCCACGCACAGGGCTCGGGGCTTCCTCAGGAGTGGGTGTCAGGACCCCCCGTGTGACCTTCTGCGTTCAGCACAGAGCATCTTCAGCAGCTGCAGCACTCACTCTGGGTCAGGGTGACCGTGGTGGCTGACGCGGTGATGGGTATCTCAGTACCGTCACCTGCGCTGCAGTCCCCACTCGGCAAGCTGATGATGGTGGCTTCTCCCAGCAGGTTGCAGATGCGTTGCTGCATGGGGGTGAGGATAACCGGCGTGGTCGCAGTGCCCGTCGGGTCTTCGCTCTCTGGCCCATTGCCGTTGCCGTTCTGGTTCTCGCCTCCCCCTTCCATGGCAGCCCGGACCTGGGCCACTTTTCGTCGCACCTCGGTCTTGAGGTCGGACCATTTCTTCTTGACCTCGGGCAGCTCGCGGTGGCAGGTGGCGACGGCGTTGACGCGGCGCAGGATGTCGTGCCAGGCGGCGGCCTTGGCAGCCAGGGGCACACCCGCGTTGAAGTGGTTGATGAGGAGGTGCTTGCCCCGCTCCAGCTCCTCCACGATGATCTCCACCTCCCGCTCCGAGAAGTTCATCTTGCGCTTCTTGGCTGGGGGCGCCGGGGGTGACGCCATGGCCATGGGGGGCACCGAGGAGGGGGCACTGGGGGACACCTGCAGGCCAGGGGGGCCTGGCCGGGCCCAGAGGGCCCTGGGACAGGCTGGGCAGGGCCGAGGGGCAGCAGGACCCCCCCGGGCCCGCTCACCCCCGGGGCCGGGGACAACAGGGGGGCCCCGAGGCCCCTCAGGGCCCGGAGGTGTCCGTTCCCCCCCCGCTGCCCCCTTGGCGCCGCCAACGATACGCAAATTGCGTACCGCAGCCACCCAGCAAACCCCGCTCAACGGCCTCCACCCTGCGACACTGGCGTAATGGCTTCCAGAATCAGCCCCCTTTCCTGCCTCGTCTGATTGGGCAGCCCGCCTGCCCGTCATGCGGAGGTCTCGCCTCCTGCCGGCAGCGCCGCCCTGTCATTGGCCAGCCGCGCTGCCTATCGGGGGGGGGCAAGAGGCGGCCCCGCCTCGCCGCTTGTCTCGGGCCACTGGGCCTGCGTGAGGCCCGTGAGGGGCTGGGCCCGCCCATGAATTTCCCCGCTCAAATTCAATTGGATACTTCACCCGTCCATCAACACAGAGCGGCCCCTGCATTGGCAGCTACCGGATACACGCCACGTCCGTCAAGCTCAAACCGACTCCTGGTTCGCAATTTGATTGGAGAGGTCGTAGCTTTATCCCCCCCTTCCCCCTGCAGCCTAGCCAATGGGAGTTCGGTCCAGGCGCTTGTTCCGCCTCCTTCCGTCTCAAGCGGTCCTTCCGATTGGTGAAGGAGAAGGCGTTTCTCTGACGTCACGCCCGCCCACGGGACGGGCTCGCGCGGCTCCGGGGGCGTGGGCATGCTCGCGGGCCGCTGCCATTGGTCGGCGCGGAGCGTCACGTGGAGGCCGCGGCGTGTGGCGCGAAGGCGGAAGCGCCCCGTGTCGGCTCCTCGCGGCGGAAGCGTCGCCATTTGCCGGCGTCGGGGCCATGCCGGGGGCGCGGCGCTCGCTGGCCTCCCCGGTGGTGAGCGGCGTGCTCTGCCCCTGCGGCTCCCCGCGGGCTGCCGGCACGGCGCCCGGCATGGGGGCAGAGGGCGGCGGCGCCGCGGGCTCCTGCGGACGGTCTCTGTGCGAGGCCTCCGAGCAGGACCGGCGGCTCCGCGCCCTCTTCCAGAAGCTCGACGTGAACCGCGACGGCGCGCTCTGCATCCACGACCTGGCCGTGGGCCTGGGCCGCCTCGGGCTGCACCGCACCGAGCTGGATCTCCTGGTGAGCGGTGGCGGGGGGTGGCGGGGCTCGTCCCGGCGGGGCTGAGCCGGGCCGGGCTCCGAACGTGCCTTCCCGGGAGGGCTGAGGGAGGGTCTGGCCGCCCTCCTCATCCCGCGGCCTGCCCGTGTCCGCCCCGCAGCGCTAGTCCCATCTCCGGGGCCGGCTCCGTGCCACGGAGCTCGCCCGGCTCCGCCGTTCCCGGGAGCGGGACGTGGGCTCTGAAGACCCTTTGAGCGTGCCTCAGCCGGGGCGGAAGACCCGCCAGGTTAGTGGTGGCAGCAGGCACCTGCTTGTTGCATGTCAGCGCTTGCATCCAGTCACCTTCCAGAGGCGCAGCCAGGAGGGCCCGGAGGGAGACCCGGCGTTGGTGTGGCGCGAGAGGCCCCTGCCCTGCCTTGCCCTGCTCCAGGGAGCGTTTAAGCATTTCTATGTGCTTGCCTAAAAACAACCCTGCTGCCGTGACCACTAAACCCGGAGGAATCAGCTTGCTTACTGCCTCTAGGCATGTACGGTATTAACCGCAGAAATTTAAGACTGAAAATTTATCGCTTCAGGATGAACCATGAAGAAAATCCTCTTTCTCCTGGTCCGAGGGCTAGGCAGCTTGCATGCGTACTTCAGTTTGTACAAGATTTTTTGGAAGGAAGAAGGGCAGTCAGGTTGTCGTGCAGTTTTCATTGCGTCATTGCGTTTCTTCACACTAGCCTGTCTGGCATCATGTTGCTACTCAAGTTTCTTGCCCAAGATGGCTTACACATGGCAATCTTGCTTGTCTGTTTTAAGGCTTTGGAAACACCTTAAAATGTAGGAAGGCCGCTGTATTTGTACAGTCTGCGTAGAAAATGTGCAGCGCACTGGCTTTCTACTTCAGTGCTGGGAGCTGTGTCCTTTTGTGGGCACACGGTGCTTTGTGTGATGCTGTATGTGTACGATTCTAGGCTTCAAGGTTCAACGTGTGTTGCTCTATTTAACTGTAATTGGTGCAATTTACACCTGTATGAATCAGAGTAATGGGCTTGTCCTCGGTGCACAGTTTGTCCCTGCCTGGCCTCTTCTGTTTTATATGCAGGACCATAAAAAAGCTGAGTCCCTTGGAAAGATAGTAGATAGAACATATGGGTGCAGTCAGGGATGTCCCGTATCAGGGTGCCTCAATCCTGCAGGAAGGAAGAAGGGTTTAAGGGTAACTTCTGAGTCACCGAAAAGACATGTAATTGAAGTGACAGTTCTTATTCTCTCCCTGTTCTGGGAGTGGTGCCCCAACTTGAGTGCATTAATTGCACGTGTCTGTCCTTTCTAGAGTTGCTAACTCCCTTCTAACTTTGCATCTCCAGCATTGTCGAACATTTCTTTTTGGTTGGCATCTTCCTCGCTGCTGTAAAGTATGGGGGGTTCTTTGGCAGTGTGAGGATCCTCTGAATGGTTTAGTTGTGCTGTTTCTAAAAATAACTAGTGCCATGGTTATTTTTCTGCCATATGCGTTTTGGTAATGAAATCTGATTATACCCTATAAGTCAGCGGTGCATGCCCTGTGAAATGCTGACTGGCTGCCATCCATGGGTGCTGAATCCTTTACCTCTGGCGAAAGCCTCCTCCACCAGAATGTTCTGTGCTTATGCCTGCATGCCTGCCTCGGTTTGCATTCCCTTCTCTTCCCAGGCATGTTAGTCAATCCAGCCAGACATTCTCCAGGCTTGGAGGATGCACCATAAACCAAAATGCGTTTTTACTTCCCAGCAGATAGTTTCTTTGCTTGCCACGCTGCGGAAGCGCCAGAGAGGAACCGTTCTGCAGGGACTGGAACTGCTCTGTTGGAGGGAAGTGCTGCCTGGATGCTGCTTAACAATCCTGTCTTTCTGCTGAAGCCCTTGCCTGTCAGTATTGTTCCTCAGCCCTTCGCTTCCTCTGCCTACTCTTCCGCCACGCAGGAAGTGGCTGGTTCGATGAATAGTTTGCGGAGCGTTGTTAGTGTTGCAGAGCATCCCCTTTAGCAGGGTAAAAAGTGTCTGTAAAGAGTGAGGATGCAGAGTTCAAACCTCCTTAAGTTCCAGTAAAACATGTGGGAACAGTCCTCGGAGAGCTGGCTAGAAAACTTCCGTCTTGTGTAACTTTTAGGGCAATAAAATAAACTTCCTGTTTCCCAGGCAGTTCTATTAATAAGTTTGGCTTTTTTTTTTTTGCATCATCCTTAGCTAATAATGGCACCTTGACACTTAGGGTAACTGGTGGGAAGTCATTCTCAAAAGTGCTTAAGCCTCAAGATGAAAACCTTTTTGATGTATTGGACAGGGTGTTTGGAGACCAATTTAGGCATAAATCACATGAATTGCTTGTGATTAGTAAATTACTTGGTGGCTGTGGTGCGTTTTATTTTTCCTTCCATGCAACAGTACATTTGATATGGGAGTTACCTTCTAATGTTTGGGAGACAGATGGAGAAAATATTAGACTTGTAATGTGAGGTTATCGCCAATCTTAGCTGTGAGTTGCTAATCTCTTTGCGTCAGTAGGCTAAAAGTTCCCGTAGTAACAATAATAGTTTTGGGCTGCAACTTGAAAAGAAAATGAGCAATATTTTGGCTCCTTCAATGCTTGAAATTTCTTGCTGAGATAAAACCCTTTGTAGCATTCTTGGAAAATTGCTGCCCTCTTTGTAGAGGTGGCCTTCTGTGGTGGGGGAAAGAAGGGCTTGTACTTAGATGTCCTTTGAGGTGGAATTTGCTTATGTAAACGATGCATTTTTTTAACCCATGCTCTTATCTTTAAACCATTTGACAAATAAAGGGTGCCAAATCAGTGAGCCTTCCAAAGAAACGCTTGTTTGCTCTGGTTAGTGTGAAGCAATTCACATACTTCACTTTGCTTGAGCAGTAAAGTGATAACCACGTGAAGAATGTTTTAAAGGCTTTCTTGCATTACTGTGTAAAGGGGATAGTGTTTTACTGCTGAATTACATCTGCCTCTGGAACAGTCAATCTCCTCTTACTGCTACTTTCTGACTTCCCTCATGAAAATATTTATGTAGGCTTACGGAACTGGAAAGATGCACTTAATGGCAATACAGGTAGTTGAACTGGAACTGTTTTTGACTTTGGAGATGTCGGATTGTTGGATCTCTAGTGGGAGTATCTGTGTATTTGCTAATATAACTGTTTTCCTACTGATCCCAATTAACTGCAGGGCTGGAGTGCTGTTCTAAAACCTCATCTCTGCTGCTGAATTTCCAGTTTGAACTGGTAGAATTAATCCCAGCTGCCTAGAGCCAGACTGAAGTGGTGACCGTGTCTGCAGCTGCCTCTTCTGTGGTGGTGCTCAGCATCTTCTGCTGGACTAATTCACTCAGCTTTAAGCAACAGTGAACATAACCCTTGTCTCTTTTCAGTTACAAGTGTCTGGCTGGCACTGCTGTAAGGATGATGTCCTCCTTGGCCTTATGATACGTTCTTCTCCCAAGTTGATATCTGTGACTGCCTATTGCTCCCTCAGTATCAGCTTCCCTATGTGAATCTACATCAGCTCCTGTTCTGCTGAGATCTCCGCATCTGCTTTCATCACGTCTTTCTTAGCCTGGTATCTCCTCTTTGATCTCCAAGTTCTGGCTTTCCAAACTCCTGCACAAGCTCTGTTACTCACTTTCCATGTGTGCTGCAGAAGCATAACTGCAGTGCTGCAGCCGGGCTCTGCAGCGTTCTTTGCTTCAGGCCTCTCCTCTGAGCGGCTTTGCTTTTGAAGCGCGTCTCTGGGCTCCCCCAGCTGCTGGAGGACGCTGTATCTGTGCTGTTCTGGGACAGTTGGTCAGTCAGCTCTTTTGCAAGTGACTCCATGGCTGGATTGAGAAACTTTCTATTGTAGCAGTTGCAACCATAAAAATGTTTAATCTTATTTCTGATCAATACTTACCTTCTGTCGTGATGTCATTTAATTATTCCTTTCAGGCTCTATTTCTGTAACTATTTTACTCACCGAGACTTTTGAATACTCTGTTATACTGTGCATAATGTGCTGCAAACTGTAAGTGGCAGAGGAAGCAGAGAATCTTTTCTGTGTGATGCTTTCACCTGTTTTCCATTCACAGTCACGTGGAAGAGGAGGGCCTGACTTTTTGTAGTGTTAGCAAAGTCTCTGTTCATGATAAAAAGAGCAAAATTGTACTACTGTTTTGTAACCTAGACTCGAATATCTCCAAACCTACATACATTTAGATACAACATCTTCATGGTTTGTGTCTCGAATCCTGCTGGGGCAGTTGTGGAGCTTTTGGCCAGGCCTTCGTAGTTCATCATGAAGGACTGAGCAACACAAGGTCGTATCAAACAAATGAAGCAGTGTTACAGTTTGAAATTCCAGTCGATGCCCTTCCGTCTGCTGAAAGGTATTTGCCAACAGCTTCTCGTCGCCTGACTAATCCCAGAGGACGAATATGGATACCCTGAACCAGTTGAACACCAGGTTCAGTAATCTGTTAAGTAACTCCACACATTATACATAAATGTGCATTAAAACAGCAAGCAAAAAAAGATCATGTTTGCTGGGTCTGTAGGTAGAGGAGGCCTGTTGCTGCTCTTTGTAAGTTATGAAATGTGTGGTTTGATAAAGGCCCTGTTCTCATGCGCTTGAGAAACGTGGCGCAAGAGCAGAATTGTAGAGCAATGATTTAGTTGTAGATAAAGCGGTAAGTGGACGAAGTTGGTGTGAATTCTGCGTTCTGTTGCCTTCCCTGATTTGCTAAAGATGCAAATGAACTCTTTGTCATCAGTCAAATGAGTTCTTGACAGCCGCTGCAAAGACTTGGAGAAGACAGGGATTGGCTTTGGCACAAGGAAACTTCTCAGCACAGTGTAGGTTATTAATAGCCTTGGCCAGCAGCCTCCTCGAATGAGAGCGGAGCTGGGCTGGAGGGTGCACGGTGACAATGAGTGTCGGGGGGGTTGCTGGCAGCCTGTGCCTGTCACCCTGCCGTGGCCAAGGGGCCTCACAGGGAGGGCAGGAGGAGAGGAGTGCTGGAGACGGGGAATCTCGCACCATAATGGTGAAAGTTCTTACTCAAACTTGGCTTGGGTCATCAGACCCGCCTTGGTGTGGTTAATGTGTTAAACTGGCAGGGCATGTCCACTCAGTGTTCAAAGGGGTGGATTGGGAGCCAGTTTTTAGATGCAAATACATACAAGAGAAACTCGCTCTTGCATAAGTTTACCTTCATATAAACAAACAGTTGTGGATTAGGCAGGTGTTGCTTTGTGTTCCTGTACGTACAGGACCAGGTCTATGACTTGTGAGAGATACAATCTTGGGATGTTCTTCCAGGATTGTTTTGTGTCCTGCCGTGCAGCAAATCGGAGAATCCTGGTGGTTCTCAGGTTCGTTTAGCAGAGACCTTTGTCCTGTTTGGAGGGTGATAATGAATGAAGGATGCTGGCTGACCTTGGGGGACGTAGATGCAATTTTGATTTGAGCATGCCAATGTTAAACGTCAATGTTGTGCGAGAGCCTTTCTTGCGGAAGGGCATCCTGCATGTCACCGGTGTGGCCTCGTAGTGTTACGTTTCCTGCAGGATGGGACGTGTTCTGAACTCTGTAGTGGGGTGAATGCCTGTAGGACCCCCAGAGCCTGAGTGAATTGGAACACCACCACGGATCCAAAGCAGCCGGGTGTGCCTCTGTAGAGTCTGCAGCAGGGTTTGGTCTTTCAACACGTGTTCTGTGGAGCAATATTTCGTGACCAGGGCTAGATGCCTCAGTAGGGAGTGGAAGGTGTCTCCTTATCCTCATCCATATTGGATTATTAGTCAGACTGCTGAGATAGAGGCAGGTAAGAAAAAACCCAGGACTTCAGTGGAGTTCAGTATTCTTAGTGTTTCTTTTAATTTTTTTTTTAGATAAACAAAGCCAGTGATGAATCTGGCAGAATGTAGAGCAGAGCCCTAAAACAGTTGATGAATATTAGTAAAGTGACCTCAAAGCCATAGCAAGAAGGACTTGGCCTCCTGTTTGAGAGCCCTACAAAATGGTGCTTCTGCAACTCCGTGCTCTGTTGCACATATTATAACATGAGGTGGTGTTGGGAGGAGAAGGGGGAGGGATGTTTTTGCTTCTTTCAGACCTACTTGTAGCAAATGGTAAATGAGTCTTTGTTCTTGTTCATGTCCTATTGCTATATTTGTCCCTCTGAATGTGGGACATGAGTGCGCATTAACGATGCCCCAGACTGTCTCGGGTGGAGAAGCGTAGCTGAGATAACTCGTGTCAGCGTGGAAAGGCAGCAGAGCTGCAGAGGAGCTTCTGGCAGTTAAAGTGGCTTACAGTGGAGAATTCTCCTGTGAAAGAAATGGTTGAAATATTTAGATCATGAGTTGCTTGGAAAAGCACAGCTGTGCGGTATGTGAACCTGCACCGTTTAGCCTACGGGGAGCAGGGGCTGTGTGAGAGCAAGCCTGGGCCCGGGCGGCCGGGGGCCATCGTTTCTCACGAGTTACTTTCCTGGTTAACTTTCTAGCGTGGCAAGAAGATGACTTTCTAATTTCTGAGTACTAAGGATACCCTTTCTCTTGGTCAATCCCTGGTTCTTCATGTGATACAATATGACCTTGGTGGAACTCGCTATTCTGGGCGGCATGATTCCCCCTCCCTGGCCAGCTCTTGCTGTATCTGTATTTGGCACTGGCCCCCGGTTGCTTTAATATATCAACTAGAGTAGCTAATCACTTGTGCCAGGGTTCCTGTAACGAAGTGTCCTGGGTTTCTTTGTAGTGTTGGGTTTCTTTGTAGTGCTCACTGAACCATGCTGTGTCACCTTAATATACTAGCGTAGTTCAATGTCAGTAGACAGTTTAATTATTTAAGCAGCGGTGGCCCAGACATTTGGATCTCATGGTGTGGTGCAAGAAGCACCGTGCAGGGTGAACTTCAGCTTTCTAAACATTTTCAGAAATTACACTGGAAAAGATAAGAGGAAATTGAGAGAGCCGTGGTGGCCCACCCTAGCCGAGCGGGCTGGGTGCTATCTCTGGGTGGCACACATGTAGGCAGCGCTCCATGGGGTGCTTCCAGGAGAGCTCCCAAAGGACATGAGTCACCGCTGATTCCTTCGAGGTCACCTAAGGAACTGAGGACCCGTAAAGAACTGGAGACACTGACTGCAGTGGCAGCTCTTCCTGTGCTGGAGGAGGACTTGGAAGGGTCATTGCTCTGAGCACAGCTCCTTTCCCTCTGCTCCCCTTTCTTTTCACCCTCCCTCCCGCATTTTTTACGTGTTAGCTAGTTGTCTGCTGACGAAGCTCACATTCTTGCTGGAAAACGCTGCGTTTACTCAAGCTTTCTAGAAGCCATCATTAAGCTAGTGGTCTGAGTCTGAATTTCTGCCCTGTACTACCAGGCTGGAAGGGGCAAGTGTCTGTTTGAGAGCTGGAGTTTCAGACTTCACAGGTACCAAGATGTGGCCTGTGTGATGTGGCTCAAGGGCATACAGGATACCTTGGGTTTGTGGCTTAAAACAGAACCTCCCTCTGACTGCTTGCAACACTGAGGAAAATACTGTTTTAATTAAGCAAAACACACCACTCTCTTGCTCTTTCTTTTCTCTTTTGTCTCCGTTTGGATAGATTACATGACTTTATTGTTGACTTCTTCTCCGGCTATCTAATGACTATCCGTTTTGGTGGTGTAGGTCTCTGAGGCCAGCTGCCACAGGCGCCGTCTGTCCCCTGTGACTGGTGTGCTGGCCGAGAGCCAGCTTTCAGATTAGCCCTGGTGCTTTTCTGCCTTCAAAATCCTGGATTTGGTTCATGGAAACAGCTGGAATGGGAGGGCTGACTGTCTCCTAATGAAGCATAGGTTGGGAAAGCTGTTTCACTGTGGCCTAGGTATTTGGTCATGATTTCTAGAAAACGTGGATTTTTTTGTTCCTCATCTGTTCCTGGGTGTCACCGTTCAGGCTGGACTTATGGTATTTATGGCCTGTTATGTATGAGTGATTGGCTTCATGATGCTGTTGGTAGGGTAATACTTCCCCACGCATTCCCCATAGGAGAGCAGTTGTCTTGCCTCTAGCTATAATCATCCTGCCGTTACTAGGTTTATTATTCTGACCTAATAAAATTCCTCATTTGGTGAAATCAATGCTTTTTTTTTTTTCTTCTAAATATGATTAGAAAAGTCTGTCTGTTCTCAAGGAGCTGTGTGAATTAGCACAGTGCAGGATTCCTCTGAGGTTTTCTTTAGTGAGGACAAAGGCCAAGGGAAGCATTGTTGAGTTTTGGCTTAATTGCACCCCAGGCATGTAATTTCTGCACAGACAATTATTTTACTATGGAACCTCTGCATGAACGGAGGAAGATGGGGTCCCTGCCATGCACGCACCACTATAGCTAGTACTACAACTGCCTGAAAGGAGGTTGTAGTGAGGTGGGGGTTGGTCTCTTCTCCCAAGTAACAAGC
Organism: Coracias cyanogaster; assembly: GCA_033124195.1. Lineage (NCBI taxonomy): Eukaryota > Metazoa > Chordata > Aves > Coraciiformes > Coraciidae > Coracias > Coracias cyanogaster. The sequence goes on along the minus strand of JAVSBS010020513.1, from coordinate 66,056 downwards.
GACGCACAAGAGGAAATGGCCTCAAGTTATGCTGGTGAAGTTTAGGTTGGATATTAGGAAAGGCTTCTGCACTGAAAGGGTTGTCAGCCCTGGCCCAGGCTGTCCAGGGCGGTGTCGGAGTCACTGTCCCTGAAGGGGTTGACAAGTGGTGTAGATGAGGTGCTGAGGGACATGGTTTAGTGGTGACCTGGCAGTGTTAGGTTAGCGGTTGATCTTAAAGGTCTTTTCCAACCAAAACGATTCTATGATTCTACTAGGCAGAGACCTGTAAGCAATAGTGTCAGGTAACATCAGCTGGTTTAATGGGTCCTTGTGAGTAGCAGCCCAGCATTAAGAGACCACTGAGGACAAATGAAAAGTTCTGCTTGGTACCTTCTGTGTTGCAGCTTGTAGCTCTGCGAGTGGTGGGGCCAGTCTGCCTGTCACAGGCAGCTCGAGTGCCCTTTCCACAGGCAGTCACACTTTCTTGGACCCCATCCATGAGCTGCCTCAACTGGTTGCCCCAGCAGGAAGCTCTGTCACTTTTGGCTGGGCTAGTGAGGTTGTCAGAGAAGCATAGGAGCAAGGTAAGTGCAGAGCTGATGTGAACGTGTGAGATGACCTCTTCTAGCAGCATTAAGCTTTAGATCATTTCACCACTTGTGAAACGACAGCCTTAGGCTAAGAAAAGCTGATTTTGAAGAACCGTGCCCAGCTCAGAAAATCTGCTTTGTTCCATCTCTGACTTGAGAGCATTAAAAACTTTCAGATGTCATGTTACAAGATCTGAATCACTCCGTTTTAGAAAGTAGTTTAACTTTTGTGCTTGCAGTTGTGATGACTGGCAGCAGCTCAAGGTAATCGAGGCATGACAAAAATTCCTCACTCCCTGCCTGTGCCTGAGCCTGGGCTTCTGACTACATCCTAACTGGAACTGGGCTGTGCCACCCCTCAGAGGGGGACAGGGCCTTCCTGCACCCTCACCCCAGTGTTACCATCACTGAATCTTGTATTTTTTCTGTTTTGGTTTTTTTTTGTGTGTCAGGTTTTAAGGCAAAAAGCTTTGTTATGTACTGTATGTAGACCTTCTGATTAAACAGCATTTTTTTCTTCCTAAGTAACTCCGAGGAGTAGTTGCAGAAGAATTTAATGTGATGTCTTCTATGTGCTCGCCTCTCACTTTTTCCATTACTCAGGTTGGTTAAAGGAATTCAACACCGACACGTTCCCAGAAGTGTGATGTTTTGTGTTCTTCCTGTCAAATTTAGCTGCAAATTGGCTACCTAAAGCTTGCAGTCCTTCCAGGTTTTGGATTTTATTTTCATATCTAATACCTGTAAAATAAAAGTTTCCTAGAGTCTGTCACTCTGGAAAGTTAGAAGCTGACAACAGAGGTCCTCTGCTCACCGTGGACCTCGCTGTGTTGCTGCGGGAGCCTCGGCTGTTGCAAGATGTGGTCTGTACTAATTTATCCCACATGTTAAACTCAAACTCTTATTTGACAGAAAACTCGTAATACTTTGGAAAGTGAGGCATGCAGTGCCCTCTGCCTGTAGATGCAAAAGACAGGCGAGAATCTAGGACTGCAAAGTTGTTACTTTCAAATGGGAAACGAGCCGCCCCTGTCTGCAGTGGTTGTGCCTGTCAGACCTGGGCTGCTCGGTTCCACCAAGGTGGGATGACTTTGGTGGTAGTGCCCTGGTCAGGAGGCTGATTGCTGCAGCCTTACCTACAAAACTGCTGCTGTGTGGCATTTCTTGTAGAAATTCAGGGCATGTCGTGTGTATCGATCTATACTTGCAGTCCTGCTCTGCCTGGTCCTGCCCTTGGCTGTTAAAGGCTCCTCCAGCAGAACTCGGCCCGTTTGACTCATCGGCAATAGTTTAACCACAGTGTATTAGAATAGCCGTAAATGCTGTGCAAGCGTGTCGCTGTGTTGCACTGAAAGCCAAATGGCAGAAGCACAATGCAGCACCAAAGAGCTATTGTAATGATGGATGAGACTATAATAGACCAGGGAGAGAGGCTGCAGTTAGAGGTTAATTGAGCCATGGCTGGGAAAAGCCGCCTTCTCTCCACAGAACCATCTGCTGCTCTAACAAAGAGCTGCAGCCAAAGCTGCTGAGCCCCAGAAGCGGGGTCCACAGACACCTCGGACAACCGGAATTGCCTTGGGGCCGTGACTTCTGCGCTCCAGCCGCTGCCCAGCTGCCCTCGGTGCCCATCCCAGGGCAATGGAGCTGGCAGGCGCGCTCCTCTGCGGGATGCCCGCTGCTCAGCGCGCTCCCGCCCGGCTGCGCGCGCTGCCCTGCTCCGAACACCGCAGTGTTGGGAACGAGGATTGGCTGGGCACTGCTGCAGTGGGGACGCAGCCTGGGTGTTCAGCCTCGCTGCTCGGCGGAGGTGCCGTTGGGATGAGCCGGGACACGCGGGTTAATTGGCAGCTCTGAGAAGCTTCTCTCGGAGAGGTTCATCTTTAGCGTTCCTCTTAAGCGCAGCATCTCGGCTTCTCTGTCCAAGCAGTCTCCAAAGCTCAGCGTCTCGGCTTCTCCGTGACAGGGGTCTTGTGCTTTGTCTGTGGCCATCAGATTTCTGAGGCTCTGGTACAATGAGCTGCTTGTCAGGCCAGGCACGACTGCAGTAGCAGCAATTTCAAAAGGCAGGAAGCGTCCGCAGGAGCGGTCTGTAAAGAATCTGAGCCCGTGGAGTCGCTGGCTTGAACCTCCCGCTGGCTGCCGTGCCGATTCCCGTCTCCGTGGTGCTTGGTAGTGCAGTCACATCATCCTTGGCAGCGGGCAGCTCCTGAGTGCGCAGGGTTTCCCTGCCTGGGATGCTTGCTGGAGCAGCAATGCTGCAGACCCTTTGGCATTTTCTGTCTAGCTTCCTTCCCAGGGCCGTATGCCAAGGTCCTGCAGATGAAAAAGAGGATGAGGCCAGAAACACCACCCCACTTCCAGGCCCCGGGGAGAAAGGGCCAAAGATGGTGGGGAAGCCACAGGACAGAGGGACTGATCCCACTGAAAGGAGACCAACTATCCTACTGGTGGTTGGACCCGCAGAGCATTTTCCAAAGGTAACGGGATATCCAGGGGCCTGAGGAGGGGCTGGCGCACATGACAGCGGAGTGTGTGGGCTGCCGGGAGTAGGGGTGTTGCAGGTGGAGTGTGCGGATAGAGGGGGGGGTTGCGTGTGTGTTTGGGGAGGGGGAAGAGGAGCAGGAAAAGGGAGCAGGGTCCAAGGCGTGTGCTTGGTAGAAGGGAAGCGTTGGGGGACCAGGGGAATGACTGTGAGGAGAGGAGGTGATCTAAGCTTTCAGACATGATGTCCAAAGGAAGGCAAAAATGCTTTTTAGGGGTGTGGGGGGATATGGGGGTCTCAAAGGTTCCTGGGTAACTTGTAAGAAGCATGACTGAGAAGGCAGGGGATGATAATGCAGGTTAGTAGTGAGTCCCACCCCTGCACTGGAGACGGCAAAGGATCAGATAGATCCTAAAATGTTCTGGAGTCAGTCTCCGGTAATTTGGCAAGCCTCTGGAAAAACTAGCGTGTTTTGAGCAAATGAGTAACTGACTGTATTATTTGAATGGCACAGCCTGGAAGAGAGTAAAGCCTGTCCCTGGGGAGCGGGTGGCATAAGGGAGAGGCTAAAATCTGCCTGAGGATGGGAACTTCCCAGGGGGTGGGAGAGCGGGGAGGTGGTGGGTGCGCACAATTGGTAGAGAATAAATGGTGAGGCTTTGTCTGGGGGGAGGCGAACAAAAGCTGCTTAGTTTAGTGCCTGGGCTCCTAGCACAGTGCTGGCTGACTGCAACTGGGGTTTATTTTTGATGGGGAGGGAATGCTGTCCATCTTTCTGGAGGATGGTGCAGTCAGCTCTGACTACATGTGGTTTGACGCTAAGGGTGTGACCTGGGATTAGGGGGAGAAGGAGTCGGGCATAACCCCTGTGAGAGCTAGGAGCTTGGGATAATCCTGAAGGGCAGCAGCAGGGACAGGGGTGCGTGACTTGCAGGATCCAGCTCATTTGACAGAGAATCGGGCATGGTTGTTGAGGGAAGCTTTCTCTTTGAAATGGGGGATGAACAGGTTTAAGTTGTAGAGGGGATTAATACCTGTTCTGCTGCTAGTTTGAATGGAAGCAGGCAGGGTGGCATTTCAGAAGCCACTCCCTGCTTGAATGAGACTGAAAAACCTGCAGGGACTTTTGCCTTCATCCCTGTCGTTCGCAGTTAGCACTGTGCATCCTCTTCAAAAGAGGAGCGTGCGCAATTTGAGGAGGACTTCTGTGCGCAGAGGTTGAAGAAGGACAGAGGCTCAAGACTGAAGGTGCTTGTGATGAAAACCTTGCAAGAGTAGGGCTTGGAAATCTCTGGTGTTTTCCAGGGAACAATGGTCCCTCAGTCAGGGAGAGTCTATCTGTGCACACCTGCAAATGAAGCTTTCTCTGAAAGTTGACACCGATCTCCTCTTTCCTGGGTGACCCTGGGAAGTTCTGCTGCATAGGACCCTTAAAATCGGCTAATGGAGAAATACCTAGAGGATAAGGATGTGGTAAAATGGAGTTATTGCAGCTTAGGAAGTAACTGTCCATCTGCTGGGAGGTTGTGACTGTGTAATTTTAGCCTGCCCTGATTGTGAAGTAAAAGGCAGCGTAAAGCTCTTCTGTTGGGGATTATGCTGATATCTTTTACCTTGCAATTCGGGCCGGCTAATACTGTGTCCAGCCGTTGTGGCTCGGCCGATGGACAGTAACTTGTTAAGCTGCAGTGACTTGTTTGTGCTTGATCAGATATCTGTGTTGTGATTACCTGTCTGGAGGAGAAGTGTTGCAAAACTCTGGTACAGCCTTAGGGGTAGATTATAAACCACTGTGAGCAAACAGCAATATTTGGTGTTTAAAGAAAATGTAAGGGACATGTGGCTTTTGTTCACTGGTTGTCTGTGACCTTGGGAGAATTCCCTTGACTGGTGCCACTGTTGTGTGAAAACACCTGTAACTACCTATCTTCTAAAAACATACAAAATATCACACCTGATACTGGGGTTACTGTAAGGAATTTATGTATTGACCAGCTCAACCAGAGGTGCTTCCTAGCCCTGGCTCTTCCATCTTCATGTTGTCATTGGTGTGTTTCTGCTCAGGTCCTTGCTTGAAGGTAACGATTTCAACATGAGGCTGTGTCTGCAAATTTGGGAGAAAATACTGATTGCAAATGTGATGCGTTGGCCCCTGGGTGTGTGTACACAGGAAAGAGGTATGATCTGCCCCTGATGACACCATCTGGACTTGTAACTTTGGATCTGTGTGTTGTCAGTGGAACAGGTCAACTTTCCTGGTTACCTTTTATGTCTGATACTGTGCCGCGTTGTCTGCCCTCCCCGGCCTCTAGCCTTCCCCTTGCACAGCCTTGGCTGGCTGCAGCTCTTTACTCTGCTGGGGGCTCTTAAATGATTAACTCCCCTCCTTCATATACTTTACACTTGTTGTTTGTGCTTTGTGAGGACTTTCCGTACTGTACAATTAATAATAAGCTTGTTTCCAGAAATTAAAAAATACCAAGTCAGCAGAACCTAGTGAAAACTTCGAGCGATGGTGCTTCTCTCCGGTCCATGGTGCCCTCACCCAGAAAGCTGTTTTTGCCTGTGAAAGAGGATGTTAGTTATGTGGCTGTGACGTGCACTGGCACTTGGTATTTTTAGAGGCTTCTTTTTTAGCAAAGTAAATTCAAAATTAAACAGCATACTTTCCTGTTCCTTGTATGGCCGCATCCTCCCATCCTTGGGGAGGTACCTTGTGGAGCTGATGTAGTAAACTAGTGATGAGGCAGATGCCTAGAAGAATACAAATGACTTGGAAAGGTTAGCGTTGGAACGACAGGGTATTCAATCTGGCAGTTTGTGCAGCATTTAAAATAAGAACCAAATCAATCAATAAAATGAGTTTGCAGCTTTATTGATGGCAAGAAAAGTGAGCTTTCTGTAGAAGGAGGACGGACCCATCTAGCGCTCCCTTTAGGGAGGGTGTTAGCGAGGCTGACTTCACGCTGACCACCAACGTGTAGATCCAGCCTGGCTTCACTGGCAAAAGTGGTGGATGGAAGAAGTACTGGGGAGGACTGGCTTGAAAGGACTGACTTTATTTCGAGCTCTGTGCCCTGTCCTTGGTCAGGTCAGGAATAGATGGTGCTAACGAGGGATGTACTGTCCTCAGCTTATGTCTGAAGCCGTGGGATGGGTGTGCTGCTGTCTGCAGGGGCTGGGCGAGCGGGGCTGGCTGTGTCTGCTGAGGCTTGGGTGGTGACCCCGTGCTAGTTGTGTTCCAGCAGCCTTGGTCCCTGCAGCTTTGGGAAGCTGTCTCGCTTTTAAGTACTTCAAGGTTTACTAGGGTATTTTAGGTGAAATGTAAAAACTTGTTAATGCTCATTTAAGTTCCTTTTGTTATTATAAGCAGAACTGCTGGTATAAACTTCATTCGTAATCTGTCTCTCCTTCTTAGCTCGCTGTCCTGTAATTAATACCCTGCTTAAAATCAGCTTTCTTAACCTCATTACCTTTCTCCTATCCTCTGACGTAGGCAGTAGGGCCTTTTTTTTTTCCTAAAATGTGCAGATTTTGCCTTTTGTCTCTAGCTGCCAACTCCAGACAGAGTTTATTAGGAAAAGCTGCATCATGTTGGCATAGCAACTGAGCTGCCAAGCAGCTATAACAGTGATGCTTGGCAACTTGTCGGAAGGACTCCGCGGGATCTTAAGGCTTGGTGGGGCAAATCTGAGTTATATTTGTTCACGTACTACCCGGAGCTGGTGGGAGCTGCCCACCTTGGTCAGGCTGCTGAAGGCGTTTGCTTCTGGCCGGTGCTGTGTGGCTTTTGGGGTGCTGCCTGCCCGACTCGGTGGGAAGGCTGGGGTGTGCTGTTGGCGTGTGTGTAGTGAGCTGCTGCCGCTGATCTTTAAGAGGATCTGGAGTCTCTGAGAAGATCCTGTTTTCATGCAGAGAGACGTCAGCAGGGAGTAGGTTAAGCCTGGTTAGGTAACTGGCGGTGGTGCCATGGTAGGTGAGGTCCCTGGGGGAGGGCATAGGAAACCGCGTAGGTCATGACTCTCAAGGGTACCAAATTGCTGCCAGTTGTGATCTCGTAAGATTTTTTTTTTTATAAAATCCTTGAAATAAAGCCCCAGATTAAATATTCCCAGTTCGTGTGATTGACGTGCTGCTCCACAAACAGCTTATTACAGAGCTTGGCTTTTCTTTTAAAGACCAAAATAATGACGATAAAGATGTTAAGGCCCCTTGTGCGTTAGGATCAGAGGAGGGGAGTGCTTATTGGACTTTGCACTGGCCGGGCAGTCTGTTTAAACAGAGCAAACAAGAAAATGTTGCTGGGTCCACAGCGGTGGGAAAGCTGTTAGCTGGGCTGGCTTAAACCAGCATAGCAAACATGTTGTGTTCCTTCAAGTGCAGGCGTTTTGCTAATTGGCTGTGGGTTTTCACATCTTCCTTGTATGATAGCTTCTCTTTGACAAGCATCAAGGCCGTAATTTTATTTTAAAACTGATGTTAGCAATTAGTAATGCTGTAGTGAGCAGTATTGGTACTTGCTGCACATCTTCGGGGTGCTCACTGTAGTGCTGGGTGTTATCCCATGCAGCAAACTCCACTAAATGCTCAGAAGCCTGTAATTATATCCACATTAAATGATGTGTGCGCCACACTCCCTCTTCAGCCTGGCTTGCTCCTGATGAAAGCTCAGGAGCTCGCTTACAAAGTGGTTAAATTGTAAACGGTAGAAACTGGAGAATGTGGTTCTGCCAAGGCCACTTCTCGTTGTAGGACATGTCTGACTGTGGTGTTTAATTGTAGCTGGAAGAGGAGGAAAAACTATTAAGCTGGCATAATTGCTGTGTGGATGCTTAGCTGGGAGCCTTTGAAGCAGCTGGGTCTGGTTTGAAGCCTGCCCTTGATTTTGGTGGTTTTCTGGGCATTGGGCACGATGGCAAACCCTCTCCAGCGGCTTTACTGCTGCCTGTGTTGGTAACTGCGGAGTGCTGCCGTGGTGCGCAGGGGCTGCCTGCGCCTGGCTGGCACAAGTGTGTGTGGGAGAACCTGCAACCCAAGCCAATCCACGCTGGCATAGCAAAGTCACCTTGTAAAAGTGGAATTTGGAGGCTTTTGCTTAGGCTGGCTATCCCAAACGTGTACGAAAGCAGTAAGTGCTGGCCTCCTGCTCTTAGTAGTTTCTGGAGGAAGAATTTTTAGGAAGAGGAAGATGGTGAAAGGCCTCCTGTGCTCTGTGGTGGGAGAGGTCATGATCAAGACTAGTCCTTACTGTGCTGCACGAGTAAAGCCCCGGCGGGGTGAGAACAGGATCAGAAAGGACTGATCGGATGTAAGGAACAGCGAGCGAGTGTCTCGGATGTGGGCCAAAGCCTCTTGGGTGAAAAGACACACCCAGTAAGAGTTAACTTGCAGTGAGCGTGATGTAAGGTCTCTGGGCTTAATGGGAGGCTGGTGTTGAGCAATGGGAGGCAGCTCACTGCTCACATGCCTCCTCCAACCTGACCTGCTGTCTGCTGGGTGGGACTACAGCCTGCGCTTCCCTTTTAAGTAGAAGGGCAGGGCTTGTACAGCCAATCCCACCAGAGCCCGCTTTGCTCATAGGCATGTGTCATGAGACTTGCTGGCACTTCCTTTCCACTACACACTGAAATTAGCTCAGGGAGTCACTCAACTTCACTTCCCTTCCCGATCGGTCTGAGCACATCGGTCTGAGCACGGCAGCTCTGTCTCCGGCTCAAGAAGATGCTCTGCCTCTGTCTGTATGTGCCGGTGTTCGGGGAGTCGCAGACGGAGTTTCAGTACTTTGAGTCGAAGGGGCTGCCGGCTGAACTCAAATCAATCTTCCGACTCAGTCTTCTCATTCCTTCCCAGGAATTCTCCACCTACCGCCAGTGGAAGCAGGTATGGCCCCGAGGGAGGAATGGGAGGGAGCGAGTGAGCTGCCGAGGGGTGGTCTCCAGCACCCCAAGAGGGGTGGTTGGAGGGGGAGAAGTTCTCGATGGCTCTGTTGTAATAGCTGGGTACAACATGGGCATGCTTCTCTTGCCAAAGCACCGTGGAGTGGACCTTTTTCTTTTTTATTCTTTTGGCTTGAATCTAATGAGATCTTACTGCCTCTGTGGCTGCTTAAACCAGTTGATTTGATGTGAGTTAAATAGAAAAAGGGGTTTTCCAAACTATGGATTTCTTTGCTGTAACTGGTCTGCCCAAATGCAACGTTTCACATCCTCTTCCTTTTCCTCCTCCTTGCCCTGCTTCTTACCGGAGGTGAGTAATCTAATGAGGTCTCAAGCCGATGCTGGTCTTGCCCCGGTGATGAGAGCCAGAGAGCGGCTCAGCAGCGATGGGTGGGCTGAGCTGGGGAAGCTCGAAACACAAGAGCGTTTCCCTTCCCTTCCCTGCAGAAGGGAGAGGCACTAAATCGGTGGAGCGCTCTGTCTGGCTCTGTCGCAGCCCTTGCTTTCAGCTTGCTGCTGCCGGTGTGATTCTCATGACCAGGTGGCCAAGACTGTTGAACAGCAAAGCTGGGTAGGCTTTGTTCAGACGCGCAGGTGGGGGCTGTAGCAGGCTTTGAGACATGCGGGGTCCCAGAGCAGGCTGCAGGCGCAGCGTGTTGTGCAGGTGACCATAGAAACGCCTGCAGCCAGCTAAGCTGTTCGTCACCAGTTCTGTCTGCGGAGATTTCGTACTTGCTGTTAAAGAGCTGCGGGCAGATACTGGTTCCTATCTCCAGAGAAGACGCTGGCAGCTTGGCTTTCTCACCCTTCCACGTGTTGCAGGTTCCTGTTCGACAGGCTTGCAGCGTTTCCGCTCTGTGATTGCGGAGGAAGAGGGCTAGCGGAGCTGGGCAGCTTTTACTACCTGCGGTCTCTGATCAGTCGTTGCACATCTCTGCAGTTTAGGGGCGTGCTGAGAGAACAGGAGCAGTTGCATAGTCACATCTCACTTACAGTGCCTCCCAATTATTTGTGCCTGTCAACTGGTTGGGGGTTGCCAGTCGGAGGGAAGCCCTGATTCAGCTGTTCAAGGCCAATCTGCTGACAGGCGAGGGGTGTTGGTCTATCTTTAGCCTCCAAGTTGAATGTGGGGTCATATCTGAACTTTACAACAGTCATATGATAAATGGCAGGTTAAGAATACTGGGCATGCCTCAAAGGTCAGGGCAGCTGGGACAGCACTTTCTTATTTGAGGTTCATGAAATGATTAGGAATAATCCTCATAGCATTAGGGCTAAAGTGGCAAGACTTGGCGGGGCAAGGGAGAGTGAGTTTTAATAGTGAAGTATTAAGCGTTGAAGTAATTTAAAATGACATTGAAACAGGCTTAAGGCATATGAAGATGACTGGTGTTCGTAGGCTGAGGAAATATCACAATAAGCTTAGGTTTGCCTATTGCCTTTGAAGCCTAAATATTCAACAAAATGTTGGTGAACAAGGCTTGGTCTAGAGTTCCTTAATAACCCACCTGCTGCTCAGAGAAATGTTACAACAATTAAAACAAAAATTTAGGTGATGCTGTAGACTGAATCACACCTCATTTAGTGTTGCTCACTGATGCATGTTGAAAAAGACTTACAGACTGTCAAAAGCAAATGACTGAACAAGAAGGGGAGTAGGAACTCCCTCAGCCACATTTTTGCAGTCCAGAGATCACCTTGCCTGTCAACAAGTAGCCACGTGCCCTTAGATCGGACAGTCCATCTGCTATTGCCCTGTGCTGGAGTGAACTTAATTTAATTGCTAGAGTGTGTTTACCTTGTCCTAGATGTCTGGCACAGAGTCTGATCTTGATTTTAGCTTTGTCCTCCTAAGAACCTTTTCTTGTTCTGTGTGAATGTCATGGAAACTTGTGTAATTAAAGCACATAGCTCTAGGGTGCCTAAACCAGTTCACAGGGGTTTTTATCTTTGGCTGTGTCCACTAGACCTGGGCAGGCTTTTTCTGGTTGGAGTTTGTTATTGCCAGAGGGAGTTTACTTCTCTAAGGATCGTAGTAGGCATGAAATTATTTCTCCTGTTCAGGATTTTTTATTACCTGAAGTTTTGTGATTCATTTTTTAGGAAAATCTGTTGCCTCATACTTAGTTCAAGAACCTCTGCAGGGGCTTTGTAATGTGTAAATCGAGATACAGGACTGAGATTAGACACGTGATACCGACAGAATCTCTCTGATAAAAGCAGGAAGCGTTTCATCTGCATAACTGACTTTGGGAGACAGTTGCCTGCAATCAGGTGACTTTTCCACACAACTGCTTTGCTCAGATTTCTTTGAGGAATTATCATGATTCTGACTTTGGCTTTTCCTCCAGAAAGTAGCCGACATGTAGGAAATGATCTTTTAATATGGTAGAAGAGGGGAAGATCTGCCTGAATGAACAAAGGAACTGACAGTTGGTTTTTTTTAATCAGAAAATTGTGAAGGCTGGAGACAAGGACCTGGATGGACAGCTGGATTTTGAGGAATTTGTTCACTATCTACAAGATCATGAAAAGAAGCTGAGACTGGTCTTCAAGAGTCTGGATAAGAAGAATGATGGTAAACACCTTTCTCATGCTCATGAATAAACTACTGTATGCGTTAGCTTGTAACACACATACTTGAGCTTACTGGCTTATCTTTGCAGGCCGTATTGATGCCCAGGAAATTGTACAGTCTCTTCGGGACCTGGGAGTCAAGATCTCTGAACAGCAGGCTGAGAAAATACTGAAGAGGTGAGAATTTGACTGGTTCTTCTGTTTTACTGTGGAGGGGTTTAGAAGGAAATGTAAGGACATGGAATCCCTTTCCTCTTTCTACCCTGTACACACTTTCCAGCGACTTCAGCTCCTCCCTTTTTGCCTATTACTCTTAGTTTTGCATTATGGAGAGTTACTGTCAGAATCTCTTACCTTCCCGCCCTGGTGTGGGAAGAACTTGCACCTGAGCTGATCTGCATCTTGTCTGATTGTCCTGCTGCCCTGAGCTTGCTGCTTCGGAGAGGGACTGTGCACTTGCTCTTTGGAAATGCAGAGTGCTTTATGCATGTAGCACTAAGATGTTAACAACCACTTATTTGTGCTGTTTTTTCCTCTTTCTTTCCTCTGCTACCTTCCCTCTGTCTGTTTGCCTGTGTGTCAGAATAAGGACGGGACACTTCTGGGGTCCTGTCACCTAGTAAGTATTATTTTCCCTTCAGTGGCAGTTCTATCCCTGAGTTTGGTAGGAGGGGGTGCAATTACTCCTGTGGGTCAGTTAAAGGGGAGAGAGAGGGGAGGAAAAAGGGAGCCCACTTCTACCTCTCTGCGGTGTTTGGTAAATAGAAAATTTCCCAGCTTTGTCTTGTGTCTCTTTAGAAGTCTTGTAGTGGTTGCTTTGCTAAGCTTTTTTTGGTGTAGGCCTGAATAATCAAAGGGAAGGGGAGGAGGAATTTGTCACCTGCTGGGAGTCTGTACTCATCTAATGATACATCCTTTTAGCATGGATAAAAATGGGACAATGACAATTGATTGGAATGAGTGGCGAGACTATCACCTGCTGCACCCAGTGGAGAACATTCCTGAAATCATCCTGTACTGGAAGCACTCCACGGTAAGAAATGGTTCTTCTGCAACAGTCTTGGTCT
>JAVSBS010020513.1:0-53409 GCA_033124195.1 Coracias cyanogaster | reverse complement strand
TCAGAGTCCTGACCCCCAGGAGCTGCTATCAGTAGTCCTTATCTTTCTCTTCATGGTTAAATAGCTGCCTTGTAGCCCTAGAAGCCAAATTGCTTCCTGTCCTGTTATCTTGCCATCTATCACTGCACAGGTGATAACAACTGCATGTTCTGCAAGAAGATGAGGGTGTTCACTTGGCTCGGACCTCTGAGAGCTCCTACTAGCAGCCAGCCCCTGCTGGTTTGGGACCTGTTAAGACTAGAAACTGATTTGACAGGCAGCCATCCTTCCTGGAGATATTTCGGTGTGTGAAAATAGCATGTAACGAGATTAAACTGGCTGCGAGCTTGGAAGGTTCCAGAGAGGTCCAGCTTTTTTGCCATGCAGCTGCCTGCAGGTGGTCACTTAGTTGCTTACTAGGATCCACAGTATTTTAATGCAACAAATGTTCAGCAGTTGGCAGCTTCTTGGACAGAAGTCTCTGAATGGGAAGGTTCCTCCTGTGATGTGCTATAGCAGGGGCAGTTCCAGTGGCCAGGAAGAGCAGTTAATGGCTATAGATAAGCTGCTGACTTGGAATAAGCATATTCAGTACTTCGACATTTAGCGCTGATAAAGAGTAATAAAACTTTGGCAAGATCACCAGCTGATGAAACGTTCCTCAACACCTTATACTTTTGCAGATCTTTGATGTAGGAGAGAACTTGACCGTCCCTGATGAGTTCACAGTGGAAGAGAGGCAGACAGGGATGTGGTGGAGACATCTGGTTGCAGGTGGAGGTGCAGGTGCCGTGTCCAGAACCTGTACAGCTCCTTTGGACCGCTTGAAAGTGCTCATGCAGGTATGATGGAGCAGTTCCAGTTTGTTTGAATATCCAGGCAGATTCCATTAATATTCTTTGATGCCTAGGAGGTGATGTTCATCAACACAATACAGCACAGCACTCTGGCCAGTTCTCTTAGATTGCTATTTGTGAAAGCTTTTTGGGTTATTTGAATGATCAAAGTAATGTTAAAAGGTTACTCTTCATTGACTAGAAAAAATAGAGAATCTTTTGGGAGGTAGACATGTGGAAACTATCAATGGATAGAGAGCTTCGTGGTTTAGAGACCTGGAAAAGTTGGATTTTGGTGAAACAGGTTCAAGTCTTATGTTCCCATGAGAAACCCTGAGGCCGTGAGTGTTGACGTGGTTGTGGTGGTCAGCTGGCAGAGCTCCTGCTCAGTATAAAGATTATCGGCATTAGAAAGGAGTGAGGAAAAAATGGATTTTAGCCTTCTTTGTCGCTGTACCTGTTCTTGAGCTATCTGAGAAGCTTACTCTGGGCAGCTGATCCTATGCTAGATATGGGAGGTGCCCATTTAGCCTTTCCTCGCATTCCAGAGGGAGGTATTGATTAGATTCATTAGTTAACACTAGATTTCACAAAAAAGAAAAGGAGCTTGCTTTCCTATTGTAGAAGTTGTCTGGAAGGGATTAAAGCCTTGGCAAATCTCTGGGTAAATAAAAAAGCGCCCTTTTGTCCCTGGATTACGGAAAAAACGTAACACTGTCGTAATCAGGACTGGAGCTAATCCAAACTCGCTCGCTCTCTCCCAGGTTCATGCCTCCCGCAGTAACAACATGTGCATCGTTGGCGGTTTTACTCAAATGATCCGAGAGGGTGGCCCAAGGTCACTGTGGCGAGGGAACGGCATCAATGTGTTGAAGATTGCACCGGAATCTGCCATTAAATTCATGGCCTATGAGCAGGTGAGTGAAAGGGCACACACCAGTCTGGCTGCAGAAGAAGGGCAAGCTGAAAGAAAGAAAAAAAAAAAAAAAAGACGGCTGAGAAAAGTCAGCAAGCCTCAATATCTGTCTGGTTTGGCTTCTACAGATCAAGCGGTTCATTGGTACTGACCAAGAGATGCTGAGGATTCATGAGCGGCTGTTAGCAGGTTCTCTGGCGGGGGCCATTGCCCAGAGCAGCATCTACCCGATGGAGGTGAGGAGGGTGGCTGATGTCCAGCCTGTGAGGCGTCATGGCAAGGTGCTGAGGTGGGAAAATGCGGGCAGAACACCAGTGCTATGGTAGCTTAATTAATGAGTTCTCAGAGGTGGTAGCAGGTAATACTGCTCACATGACACTTGCTGTAGTCCTCACCATCATGCTCTTAAGAAAGACATTGTCTATACGTATAATTTTTCTCCTGTTGATTTTCCTATAGGCCTTCATGGTATTTATTCTTGTCTCCTAGGTTTTGAAAACACGGATGGCTCTAAGGAAGACGGGCCAATATTCAGGCATGTTGGATTGTGCCAAAAACATCCTTTCAAAGGAAGGAATGGCTGCCTTCTACAAAGGCTACATTCCCAACATGCTAGGAATCATTCCGTACGCTGGTATTGACCTGGCAGTCTATGAGGTATGAAGCCTTTAACCGATTTGCATTGGGTCTGGCCAAGGTCAACCCACCACACTGTTGTAGGGCTGTGCTGCTTGTGTAGCTTTAGCACTGTCAGACCTGTCAGTTACTACAGGAGGTCAAATAGCTTATCAAAGCTTTTCTAATCAGCCTTATGAGGCACAAGTGGATTTTGAACCAAAAAGGCCTAAAAAATAATCCAAGACAACAATTCTCCTTTCCTAGTCAACATTATGCATGGCCTCTTGTTTCTTTCTTTTCTTTTTTTAATGAGAAAATTACATCAGAAAATTAAAGACGGAATTTCCCCCAGGCATTGCAGTAGCTCAAAAAGATCTGAGAAGCCTGGTGCTTCTGGCTGAATTTGCACGTAGCTTTCTGGGCCTTTGCTCTTTATGTAAGATGATATTTTTTTGATTGCCTTTTCACTGCTGACATCTCACTTGTTCCTTCCAGACACTAAAAAATACCTGGTTGCAACGCTATGCTGTCAACAGTGCTGACCCTGGGGTCTTTGTTCTGCTGGCTTGCGGCACCATCTCCAGTACCTGTGGACAGCTTGCCAGTTACCCGCTGGCTCTTGTGAGGACACGCATGCAGGCCCAAGGTGAGAACTTCTGGGAACTGTGGGAACTTCTGTCACAGTCTCTGAGTCAGGGTAAAGGTCCTCTAGTGTAAACGTTGCAACAGCCGCCTTCGCTGTGCAGCTGAGCAGTGGGCTGTTTGCCGTGCTGCGAGGGGACAGTGGACTTTGTGCTGCCCTCAGCATCTGGGGCCGAGCACCTCCAGGGCAGAGGTTCTGTTTTGCTTAGATCAGGAGTTTTGGGCTAAGGGTGTTAGGAAAACGGCTGTGCTGTGCAGCATGGCTGTGGCTTGCTGAGAGGTTGGCTTCCATCCTCCTTGAAGCACCTTTGCTCTGTGAACATCTCCAGAAAGCACATGAATCAAAACTGCTCTGTGAGACAGGTGTTACCTTAAGGTGTTTTCACCACGTAGGCTGTGTTATTAACTGTGGCTGTTCCTATTGCAGCTTCAGTGGAGGGTGCTCCCGAAGTGACGATGAGGGGACTCTTTAAACACATTCTGAAGACAGAGGGAGCATTTGGTCTTTACCGGGGTCTGGCACCGAACTTTATGAAGGTGATCCCGGCTGTAAGCATCAGCTACGTGGTTTATGAAAACTTGAAGATGACGCTGGGTGTGCAGTCACGGTGACCAGGAGATGCTGAGGACTTTGAACTCTGAAATCTTGGGGTGCAATCCCAAGACGTTATAGCCATCTCTCATTCTGTGAATGTGTCGACACTAAGCTGACTAAGCAAAGCTGTGAAATCTCAGTTAGTTTGTGAGTCAGTAAGGGGGGAGGAGGATCTGGCGTCCTTTGCCATCTTGCTACTCAAGAGCTCCACATAAACCATCACATGGTCCTTTTCGTTGGGCCTTTCGGGAGACCAGGAGGTGAACTCCTGGGAGAACCTTAAGGCGCGAGTTGCTGGGGTCAGTTCCCAGCAGCATGGCAGAGTAGCAAGGGTTTGGTAACAGTTCTGCTTTCAGCGTACTGCACACACAGAGCTGTTTGCCTGCAGATGAGCACCTTCTGACTTGCTGAAAGAGCTTCTTTTTCCATTCAGAGAGCTTCTTTTTCCATTCAGTCGTTTAACTTCCTACCCGTTGTTTAAATTTGTACAAACCTTGTGTAGGAGCTGCTGCCACACCAGGCTTGTTATTATGTTTACATATATTCCTTTGGGTAGGAGATGTTCATGTTCTGCTTCCGAGACTTGACATGAAATGTAACTTTGAACTATACTGGTTTTGAGGGCTGGTGGGCAGTGGTTTATCCAGACAGGCTGAAGGTTACTTAGGCCAGCCTGATGAAGAATTAGGATTATTTATTTTTTTTTATAGATTTAAGTGTGTCTCATAAATCCACTAACAAGACGCACTTAACTAACCGAAGCAGCAGCCTAGAGCCTGCATGCCTGTATCCTTTGCATGCCGGATTGGCTTGTCTTATACTCAGCAGGGGCTTGGAAAGGGGGAGGCAGGAGAGCCCTGGAGGGACTGGCACCTCGATGCATGGCTTTAGTGAACAAAAGACGATATTTCACAGCTCCTGTGCAGTTGTGCTCCCAGCACGACATGAGAGCCCCTGCGCAGCGTTGCATGGACCTCTGAATTCCATTCTGCCTGGTGCCGAGGAGAGCTGGTGGACCTTCTCCAAACCCCGTGCCTATGCTGCTATCTATCTCTTTAGACCTCTTTGTAGATTGGTGTTCAGGTTTGCATTAGTGGGAGAGAGTCCCCAAGCCAGGAGTATGGCTGCTGTGGGAAGGGGTGTTAGGGAGAGGGGCTGGTTGTCACTGGGAGAGGTGAGCTTTCAGTCCTGCAGACGTGCTTGCTTTTCTTTCAAAGGGTGCTTTTCATAAGGCTAAGGGAAAGAGATGGCTTTAAAATTTCTCTGACTGCATTATGGGCTACTTCAGTTGATAGGATCTGGGCTTTTGAGGCCTGGGAGATCCTCATCCAACTTTTCATTTTGGACAAAATGGACCAGCGTTGCATTCCACTGTTTTACTGCTTAAAGCATATTTATTTTGTATTTATTTGAACAGAGTTGTGTCAGACTATTTTTATAGACTTGTTTAAATATTGTTACTGTGCTTGTATTTCTCCTGTTTTGAAGTATTTCTCCTGTTTTGAAAAGTTCTCTATTTGTTCTCGCACATCACGCAGCTGAGTCGTGGGGAGGGACGCTGAAGTCGCCTGCGTGCCTTCCCCTGGGGGCTTGAGCTGCCTTTCCCACGTCTGGGGTTGTTGCTGGAGGACCTCAGCCCAGAGAAATTCTGTAGCAAGAAGCCATAGGAGAGCAGGGAGCTGGTGAGGAGGCAGACCCTTGGGAACAGGGGAGAGGGTGCGCTGCGAGGCTCGCCTTACTTCAGAAGGGCCTCTGAGCGTGGCTGAAGGGCTGCGGTGGATGGCTGAAGTTGGGAGGTAGAAGGTCTGTGTAAGTTGCATGTCACAACGGCTAATTGAGAGCGATCTTGGGGAATCTTTAGGTAAGGGGGGAGGGGAGAAATCTCAGGGTCTAAAGAAAATACAAGTTTCCAGAGAGACGGAAGGAAACTTGCACTTGGACACAAGCTGCTGCAGTTGTGCTTTGAGCCCGAATCAGCAGATCCTGCTGCTGAGCCAGTGCTCTTCACGTGCGACCAAGCACCGTGGAGATGGCTGCGGGAAATTGGAAAGGGATTTGGTAGCACTCAGCAGCTGCTCTTTTGCTGACGGGTTTTGGTGGTTCATGGAGAGTCTTCCATCCAGGTGAGGCTCTGCCTTGGCTACCCAGTGCTGTCAGTAGTTAGCCACGTGGCAATCTAACCAATTGGGATCAGTGATCTGATGTTTTTTATTTTTTTCCCCCTCCCCTCATTCTTGAGACCTGTCACAAATTCTGCAGTGGCTCCTTCCTACCAGTGTGGCCTAATTGGAATATGAATATCAGAATGCAAAAATCAATGCAAAATGACAACCATCTTTGTAGCTGTAACCACAAATTGTTATAATGCAAATCTAACTCAGATTCTTCATGTAGGGAACAGTCTGCTAATAAAGGTCTGTCAAAGAGATACCATGTGTCTGCATCTTTTTCTCGGCGTGGCTTATTGGTGCAGTTTGTGGCCAAACTCTTCCTGGGGTGATTGTCACCAAGGACACTGACACCGGGAAGGATTCTCCCTACAAGGACCTGGGAGAACAGAATTCTTAAAGGCAAACCCAAGAAACCTGGGATCAAGGCTAATGTTGGCAGTGATGAGTCAGGGATGTTCCGATACTGTTCACCTGTCTGAGTGTTGCTGGACTTTGCTCATCTGTGCAGTGTCCGGAACTCTCTGCTCAGAAAAGTGAGTTTCCAAGAAAAGCTGGAAACTGCAGCCAAATTATGCCCTTGAAGAACCTGTCTTGTAGGGTTTTCGAAAGAAGGTTTTGTCCAATTTTTTCTTAAATAAAAACCTGACCAAGAGCTATCATTGAAGGTCATTCAGGAGCTTGAGGCAGTGCAAGTGGCCTCTTGATTTGGGGAACAAAACTCGCCGCAGGGGCCAGACTGCGTTTGTTGGTTCCTTATGTCTCTGACTGTATTATTCAGCTATAAATCTCCTCATGAGGTCTGGGTCCCTGTAATCTGAGCAGCTGCTCTCCAGCGGTGTCAGCTTCGGTCAGCTGAGATGCTTATCGACGCTCCCCGGATGGCAGCGCCCGCGGCTGCGGCAGCATCTCCTCTCCTGCCCCTCGACGTGGGGGTTATGTTTTGTGGCACAAGCTGATAAAGATGTGTCTGAAGCAAGGACTGGCCAGGTACCCATGCCCCAAGACCAGGAGGGAATTGGCTCCACTTGACCTTGTAAAATTCATTTTTCCTTCAGGAATCGGGCCAAAATGTGCTGAAATGCTGCCCGGTGAGCGCTGCCATATGGGGACCCTGGTGGCGCAGAGGGAGGAGCAGGGCCCTCATCTTTGCTCTGTTCCCTCTGGCTTTTCTCCTTTTCTGCCTTTTTAAGGAAGAGAGATATTTTCAGTACTTAATTACGAGGTTGGAGCAGAGACTGAGCTACTCTCCAGGCATGCAATGAAATAGTCTCTTTTGAAACACCCCCCCGCTTTGAGAAGCGCAGAGTGACTGGGGCTTTCCTCCCTGAGAAGGTGAGGAGGGCTGCGTGGGGTGCGTGGGAGGCACAGAGAGAAACATCAAGCTTGGCACTGGAACTTCTCACCTCCGGGGAGCCGAGCTTCTTGGGAAATGAGGAAACATGTCCCTCTTTTTCTGGGGAAGTAAAAATCCAGCCTGGGTGGGGTTAGCACCTCTTCCCTCTCTGGCAGGAGGATGATTTGTCAGTGTTGTCACATTATATTGCAAATCTTGCTGGGGATGAATGTTGTTGGGGAGCTCCTGCCGCGTCCAAAGGGTTTGGGCGGGAACATCTGGCCCAGCTGGGCTACATCTGGCAGCCAAGCTGCTGTCACCAGAAGTGCGTGTTTCTAGCCAAGCCCCTTCCTCCTCTCAGGCTGTACAGTTAGAGAAGTTTCTGGCCTTCCATAGCTTCCAGCTACCCATCAAACCCTTGGCACTCTCATTTGGAATAGTTAATGATTGCCCTCTTCTGGTTAGCCTCGATTACTGCTCCATTGAAGTGCTGCTTTTTTAACAGAGCTCCCGAGAGCTTGGTGTCAGTCAGCTCTGCACAAACTTCCACATGTCCCCTTGTCCTGCATCCCCCATTGCTTAGGGCTGACTTTTCCCAGCTCCTAGCTGAATGACATGCAAAGTGCGTTGGGTGTTCTTTTTCGGAAGCCCCACTTCTGGCCTCTTCAGAACCCCTGCTCTCCAACAGCTTGGCAGCAACATACATTGAGTTTGAGCAAGACATTTATTGCCTCCCATGGGGTTCGTTACCCACGCTCCCAGGCTGGTGGGTGCCCAGAGGAGGTGATGCTGTGACCGCAGCTACGGGCTCCCTGTGTGGACTGGTTCCTTCTTCCATTTCTTGCACTTGACACAACTCCTTCCAAAACAACAATAACAGGGTAAATGAAACTGTCAGTGCACCTGCAGGAGAGAATTTACTGAAG
Organism: Coracias cyanogaster; assembly: GCA_033124195.1. Taxonomy (NCBI): domain Eukaryota; kingdom Metazoa; phylum Chordata; class Aves; order Coraciiformes; family Coraciidae; genus Coracias; species Coracias cyanogaster. Next base: position 45,393 of record JAVSBS010020513.1, on the reverse strand, counting down.
AAAGGTGTATTTTTCTGTTCCTTTTTATCTGATATAAGTCTAAGAGGGCCTAGGGAAGCTACAGGCTTCCCCGTGCTGCTTGCTTGGGTTTGGAGCTGCTGCTGGTGCCATTTTCCACACCTGTGCTCTGAGAAGGAAGCCAAGTTTCTGGAGCAGAGCTGTGATACTCGGGGGGGCCAGTAAGTGAAGGAAAGGGAGGGTTCAGACTTTTAGAGAAATAACTAAAAAGCTCATGCTACCCAAGCACTCAGAATTAGCGTAGTTTAAGTTCTGCTAATTCCTCGGGCGGATGCAGGGGTATGTGAGTCTCTGCTCTGGTGCCCTGTTCACGCCCATCTCTTTCAGCCTGATGACAAAGGTCCCCAAAATATTTTCAGTGTTTGTTTAATCAGTTTAATTTTACTCCTCAGATGTGGTGTCCTGCCTTCCAGCTGGGCACAAACCCCTTCTCAGTTAACAGCCATCGCACCAGGGCTTGCAAGGATGAATAGTTGTGGCTAATTCCACTTGTTTTGGCTTTCTCTGAAATTTGCCTTGCCCAAATTGAAATGTGATTCAGCTGTTAATCTGGGGGAGCTGGGCCCTGCCTGCCAGGTGCTGCCTGTTGCCTAAGAGGGGGAGGAGACCTGCCCCTGCCCCACCAGGAGAGTTTCCACCTGTTCCCCTGAATCTGTGGGGGATAGTTCTGCAAGATGCATCTTGAGGCCAGAAGGAGTTGGGGGTTATGCTGGGTCCAGCCTCACAGCTCAGAGCAGGGTTTTGGGCACCCCTAAAACTTCAGAGTCTTCTGCTGTGGATAAGAAGATGGACAGGTCAGGAAAAGGTAAGGTGATTTTTCAACCTCTACTTTTGCAAAAGGGAGCTCCATCAAGCTGGCTTGGGGGCTGGGTCATGTGCAGGACAAAATGTCCTAAATCAGGTGGCAGAGGTTAGGGCTAGTTTGGAAAAAATAAAGGAAAAAGTCTGTCTTTGTGAGAGCGGATGGTGCTGCCTCTTTCCTGATGTCCGCTGGGTCCAGAAGCTCAGGGCCAGAGCCCAGCCCAAAATGAGCTTCTGTGCTGGACCCCCATTCTGGGGCACGAGGACTGGCTTGTGCAATCCTCCGGAACCCCATTTACAGCCAGCCAGGCTGGGAACCTGCCCATCAGGCAGCACCTCGGCGTGCTGGAAAAGTACATCCTGGTCTGAAAACAACCCGAGGTTTTTAGGGGTTTCAATGGTTGCAGTTTTGGCTGAAGCGGGGCCGTGCAGCACCCCAGGGCAACGGCCCCTCCTGCCCCTTGCTGCAGCTCCTGTGGGCAGCTGGCCTTTCCTGAGAGGGGGGCAAACCCAGGCATTTCAGGGTAAAATCAGGGATTTCAGGGCAAAATTCCCGTGCTTTAGCTATCCCCCGGCCGGGGAGGCAGGCAGTTACCAGGTTTCCCACTGGAGGTGCTCAGCTGCAGGGGTTTGCTTTGGGGAAACCGTGTATCTGCAGGGGCTGTGTGTGTGTTATTGTAAACCACCATCACCGTCGATGCAAACTTGCATTTACTTAGTCCCCTAAATAATTCCCACCCCCTTGAAGACCTCTTCCCAAGACCCCAGTTTGGTGGCTGGAGTCACAGCCTAGGGTCTCGGTACTCCTGCCTGTGGTGGGGCTTGGGTGCCTCTGCTGACCCTCGCCCACCCGTGAGCAGCCACGTACCGTTTTCCAGGGTGCATACACGATCTCCTCTTTGCTCAGCCCCAGGCACTTGGCATGATGCTCAAATTCTTCCTGTTGGGCTGTGCTTGCACTCAGGTTTCGGGCTGGAAAAGGAGAAGCATTTGCCAGGTGTTAAATATGGTCCAGTGGCCTTGGCATAGCCCGTCGTGCCACGTCCCTGCCCGTGCTGTCTCCTTTCCCTCTACTCCCATTAATGCTTGCTGTGGACGTGGTCTCTGCCAGGGTCTTTCACCCCCATGGTGAATACATCTGAACAAAAGAAACCTCAGGTGATTTTTTTTTTTTTTTTAACCCTCTCCTCAGTCAGATCTGGTCCCACCTGCTTTAAAGTGTTTTGGGATAGTCTGATACTCCCGGGGCACTGGGAGAGAGCGAGGCTGGGTATGGAGGCAGGTTTCTACATGTCTTCAACTCTCTTAAGCAACTGCTTTGCAGCTTGGAAGGGCAATGGGAAGCCTTATCAAGGTCTAAAGTGCTGCTTTATGGGGTTGTGGGTAGATCTGATCGGCTTTGCCTGTGCTGGTGCTGCAAAGCCATGTGCTCTGCCCTGGGAGGTAAGTACTGAAAAATTCTGGATGGCTTGAAAATATGGAGATTTTATAATGATATCGATGCTGAATTGTGTTTGCTTCCTGTTGTTTGAATATTTACGTAAGTGGGTTTTGTCTTTAACTTGCTCTTCCTGCTCTGCCAAGAGATTTAGGTTTTAATGGGATTTGTAAATACTCCCGTGACTCCTGGAGCGGCCGTCTCAGGAAAATCAGTCACTGTTGGCAAAACCAAGTTGCTGCCTGGGTTTAGCTGATAATTTCATGTGCGTGTTTTGGTGTCCCGCAATAGCTTTATGTTACTCCGGGATGGAGTTCACCTACCATAGAGATACAGGCCCAAATACATCCTTTCCCTCTGCAGTTGGTACTGGATGAGTAAAACATCTTCAGAGCTGAGGTTCATCAGCATCCCCACGGTTTGCTGGGTCTTGGCTTTGAGAGAACAGAGTCAGGGTTGGGAAGAGCCACAATATTCAGATTTTCAGTGCAGCAGCAGCCACAAACTGCAGCTCAGGTGTAGGCAATGCCAAAAGCCCCAGGGATCCAGCCCATTGCAGCAGGTGAGGACAAATATGCTGATACAGGGCAAGTTTGGCTCTTGGTTTATTTGAATTGTGTTTCTTAACTGTGGGCCTGGGGTGTGAAGGAGCCAAAGTCACTCAGCTCCTGCTCTGCCATTGCAACGCGGTGGATGCTGTGGCTTACTCATGCCCAGGGTGTGAGCGGGTCTGTCCAGCCCCAAGCGCCCAACCTCGCAGCTTGGGGGGCTGCAAAAATGGGGAAGAACTGTCCCCAGCTCACAGCAATGCTGCCTTGGCTGGGTCAGTGCAAACTCGGGGGGTTCCCAATTCCCACCCCAAAGGGCTCACCCCATTTCCTCAGTGAGGAGGAAGCAATTCTGAACGCAAGGCTTCATTAATTAGCTGAAACTTGCCATGAATGTTCACCTCCTTCCCCCTTCCCCCCCCACCCCCCGAGGCATTGCAAAATAACCGTACAAACAAGGCAGTCTTCTCCTACAGGGATGGGAGCAGGTTTGCTCCTTGCTCCTGGCATGACATTGCTCCACAGGGTTTAATGTGGCTTGATGGTGGGGATGCAAAACCCAGGGTGCCCCAGGAGCAAGGCAGACCCCAGGTGTCCCTGGCTGTGGGGACCTGTTTGGAATCCACTGAAGCTTCAAATAGACAAAGCAACCCAGGAATAAAATATATCAGAGGATGTAAAACATAGTCGGGGCCCTTTGTGTGTCTCAGCCCATCCGAAAAATGAACTGGGTGATAAACCCAATGTCTGTGCCCGCCAGTGCTGCTCACCGTGCTTCACCGTTGTGGTGTTACCAGCAGCAATTTCAAAGTAGGTGGAGTTGTTGGTGAGACACTGGTCCCCCCTGGAGAGAGAGAAGGGAAGGCGTGACATGGAGAAGGAGAGTGGAGACCCCCACTGTGGGCTGGAAGGACCAGCAAAGCCCCAGCCCGCCCTGGCCATGGGATGGGCACTTGGCTGTGCCAGCTCCTCCACGGGGTAAATTACTCTCACTGTTAAAATGAAGTTGTTCCTCCCGTACGTTTGTCTGATCTCCACCTGCAGCTGGAGGTCTCAGCCTTGCCTTTGTCTCAGCTCCTTGGTGTTGAAACTTTTTCCACCCCGAAATAACTGAACCTGGAAAGATTTCCCAGCATTGGCACAGAAAAAAAATCATCCCCTTAAAGTCTGACCTTGGGAGGGAAACAGCTTTTGGTGCCTGACAGATTTGGCAGCCATAGCATAGGGACCTCTGGAAAAGTCTTCTGCAGAGAGGTCTTCTCCTTGCCTGCGTCCTATTGGGCTCGGTCCCTGCAAGACCCCTGTGCCCTGCAAAATTTGGCTAAACCTGAGGGCTATTGAAATAATAAATAAATAAAAGAAGGGGGGAGAGAAGAGCATGCACAGAGCAGCCAAGAGACTCTCTTTGGGGAAACTAGCCTGAAACTCTGCTCGTATCTTGTGTTGAAAAGGCTGTGGGGCTGCAGCAGGTGGGAGGAGATGGGTTCAGCAGAGTGCCGAGGGCTGCATCTTACACGGCCACGTGTTGGGTGATGAGCAGCTCCTGCTCCCCGGTGCGAGGCTCCACATGGAGGTGGCCGTGGTCGATGAGCAGCATCTCCAGGACGTGCTGGGGGAACTGGGCAGCCCCTGCCACGTACAGCCACGTCCCCAGCAGCTGTGGGGAGAGAGGGACAGGGCAGTGAGAGCTTTGGGGTTTGCAAGGAGGACCTTTGGGGAAGAGATGTTCAAGGCCAGGCTTGATGGGGGTCTGAGCAACCTGATGTAGTTAGAGACGTCCCTGCTCACTGCAGCGGGCTGGACTCAATGAACTTGGAAGGTCCCTTCCAACCCAATGCGTTCTATGATTCTAAGAGATTTCCACCCTCCCTGTGGCAAAATTGTTATTTTTGACCTCAGGCCTCTGCCAGTTCTCCGTCTTGTACTGCATTGGCAGCAACAAAATGAAACCTGTGCAAACACACGGGGAGGAAAAAGAAAAGCTGGATGTGGGGATTGGGAAATGGCGCTGGACTTGGTTCTGGTGCTCCTGCGCAGATTGAGGACAATCCCCTGTGCTGCCACGGGGGATTTGCACCAAAAACCACCCAGCCAGCCCCCATGTTTCCAGGTCACCTTGCTGAGGGACCATAGGAGAACTGGGTTATTCCAGGGGTTTTGGAAAACAAGCATTGCCCGTTTGTCACAGGTGTTTTGCAGAGGGTGCCTCAGCAGATATGCCAGGGGGTGAGGGAGGGTTTCCTCCCTTCCCAGGGGACCAAGAGGCTCAGCAGAGCACCCACAAACTTGTTGCAGGAGTAGGGCACCCCCCCGGGGCTTGGGTCTCTCCTACCTTCGATGCTGTGGTGTTGTCTGAGCGAGGGGCTCCGCAGGGGAAGGCAGCCGCAGGCAGCAGCACTGCGAGGATGAGGATGGTGGCGACCCCGGCCATGGCTCCCTGGAAGCGAGGAGCCCACAAAGCTCTGGACAGACGGAGGGACGCACGCACACTCGGCTGTTTGCTTTTGCAGCCCTGCGCGGGGGCAGCCAGGGGCTGCCAGCTCTGCGCTGGTGACGCAACCAGCACCATTTGGGGATGTTGCCCAGAGAAAAGCTGTGTACCCAGCCTTGAGCTCGGCACTTCCCTGGCTGCAGACTCTTGGTGTGCGGCTCGAGGTGATGGGGAGAAGATGCACTTGCTGCACTTAAAACCAAAATCTGTCTTAACTTTGATTTTTTTGCCCCCATGAGCAGCTGTTGTAGCCACTTCTTGCCCCACAGATGGGGCACTGTGCAGCCCCCCACCCTGGGGCTGGCCAGGCTGCAGTCACCCCCCACCTCAGATGAATCCCAGAGAGTTTCGAAGAACCACCTTCTTCCTGGGCAGGAAGGTGTTTTCCCCTTCCTTGCCAAAACAGGCCATAAAAATGGAGCTGAAGGGCCCCAGGAGGTCACCCCTGTCATGCTGGACCTGTCCACTGTGGTGGCTCCTCCCAGCTTCCCTGTCCCACTCGGTTACAGCACTGCTGGGCAGGGCAGGACCTGCTCCTCTGGCTTTATTTCTGTTTGCCCTTTCCTCCCTGGTAGCAGAGCATCCCTGTGTCCCTTGGTCTGGCTCTGGGTGATGGTTTTTCCCATCTTCTTCCCCCTTCCCCTGCTCAGAGACACCTGAGGAAGGTGCAATGTCACTCTGTGTCACCCCATCCCACTGTGACCCACGCACAAGCCCCTGGCGCAGGGGAGCCTTGTGGGCTTTGGCTTGAAAATTCAGGGTGGGATGTTTGGGTGCTAAAACCACCTTGACTGGTTTGAGTTGTGGTGGAGGAGACCTGAAGGAGTCAGTGTGTTTGTGTGTCACCCCACAGAGTCAGGGCTGATGGGCAGGTGCTCCCATTCTGGCACCCTGTGGTTGGAGGGGACCTGCTGGGTGAGGTGGCCAGGAGGGTCTGTGGAGCTGGTGGGAGGACAAGCGTCTCCATGCCCACTGCCATGCTGGGCCCTGGCAGAGTTTTCTTTGGGGCTTTTCACACCTCTCAGTGGCTTTGGAGATGTGGCATTGTGGGCAGGGCAGGCAGGAGGGGTCCTGCCCATGCTCTCCATGGGGATGCAGCAGGAGCAGCAGGAGGTTGTAACATGGGTTTATTTTGGGTCTGGGTGAGAACAGGGAAACTGGGCGCTTCATCCAGGAGGAAAACATGAAACCTTGATAGAAAGTCCTGAGGCTGAGCCAAGCCTGGCTGGGGCTGGCAGGCAGGGATGTCCCTGCAGAGGGGCTGGAGGAGGATGAGGATGGAGTTGCTGACCTGGCCCAAGGGGTTCACCCCAGCTGTGACTCCACATCGTCTTTGTCCATCTTCTCCCCAGCTGGGGGACACGCATCCTGTGGGAGAGGGAGAGAGTGGCTGTTGGTGCACTCTTGTCCCAAAACTGCCCAAAGAACCAGGAATGGTCAAGATGGATGCTCAGGGAGGAGAGAGGATGTGCAGAGGGACAGCTGTGGTGGGGAATTGATCTTACACCCTCCCTGGGCCCTCAACCTGGCCAGTGGCAGGAGCTGGCCCAGGCTGTGGTTCGCCAGCCCTGGGGAGGGGTTCAGACCTTTTCTGAAGTGGAGAATATCTCCTCCTCTGTGAAGCCCAGGCAGTGCAGTTGGGCTCTGAACTCCTCCAGGTGCTCCTTGCTCACGTTTGGTGTCCGTGCTGTTGGAGAAATGTGGAGGTAAAAGGAGAAGGGGGAGGAAAAAAAGGGTTTTTTAGGTGGTCCCCATAGTGTGGATGGGGAGCTGACTCCCTCCCCACCCCCATCTTTCCCCTCTTCATACTGGGGATCAGGGGCTCTTTGCCCTGAGAGGGCTGGAGATGCCTGTGCCCATCGGTGTGTCCCCAGGCAGGGATGTGCCCCACGGATCTGGGGCAGCCCCACTCACCTGAGAGGCTCAGACCCGGGAAGTTGTTATAGAAGTTATTCATGATCAGCAGGTCCTTGTCGCTTTGGATCAGTTTGGCCCTGGCAGTCACCTGGCTGTCAACTGGAAGGCACAGGGAGCACAAGGTCACCCATTGCTGAGCGTCACCCCGTGCCAGGGCTCAGCCTGGGCAGAGCCAGCAGTGTGGTGGGGGCTGCTTCTTTCCAAGAGGCTGATCCCAGTGGGGACCAGTCTGGTCCCACCATGCTGCTGTACACATTGCATGGAGTGAAAGAAAGTCCTCCCCCTGCCACCACCTCCCGACAGGTTTTTAGGTGTAAAGCAGCCTGTTGCCAGGGGCTCAGGGTGCCCAATACCGGGGGACAGAAGCGGGAGGGTGCAAAGTGCAGCTGAGATGCCCCCCCGCCCCAGCCCCATGCTGCGCCAGGGCTTTACCATGCACCAGGGTGGAGTTGTGCCAGATGACCTGGATCTTGCTGGAGTTACTCGTCACGCATGTCTCATTCCTGTGGGGCAAAGAGGTCAGATGGGGCAAATACCCCACCCCAAACTGCCCCAATCAAACCTGAGGGATTCAGAACTCAAGCCAGGCTGCAGGGCGTAAATAAATTTGGCACAGCAGCTCTCCAGCCCCAAATTCGTGGGGGTGTTTCAGCCCCGAGGATGGTACCAGCAAGTGGAAATGTCCCCAGGGATGGGGCAGCCAGGTGGGGGGGGGAATCCTTGTCCTTACATTCTCATGGTTTCAGTGACGCTGAGTTCGTCCTCATGGCTGCCAGGAAAGATGGTAAAAACTGCGTATTTCAGCTCCTTCAGCTCCTCCAGGTGAGGTGGGTACCTGGAGGCACCAGCGATGAAGATCCACTGTCCCAGGAGCTGCAGAAAGGAGGGGAGCAGGGAGAGGTTGGAGGGTCCATGTCAGATGAGCACCCTGGGTGAGCATCTTGGGCAGGATCTGGGCTGGGTGAGGGGCTCTTGGTTTTGTCCCCTCCCAGCTAAGGCGATGCTCCAGCTCCCATCTTGTTTCTGCAGTCATGTTCCTCCGGCTCTGTGCCCAGCTCTCATTGCTTTCCTCCCATTAAACCTCCCCAAGGGACTCAATACTGTTTATACAGTGAAGAGTTTTGTGGATGGAGACTCATGACCCGAGTGTCTGTCATCTGAAGGTCTTAAAATAGCTTGACAAAGCACTGGGGATGGTGCTCAGCCTGGCTTGAGTGGGGAAATGGAAGCAGGAGCCCCACCCCAAAAGCACCTGCTCATGAGATTATGGGTGCAGTGCTGCAAGGCTTCGCCCCTTTCCAATGCTCCTGTGCAACAGTCTTTTTTTTTTTTAGGAAAATAAACATGGACAGGCAATGGGATAAGTGTTGAGCTGCTGGTTGGGTTCATAAACCCTTCCTGGACCTGTAACCCTGCTAGGAAAGGAGAGAACGGGTGCCCCAGCTGAGGGCAGGGCTTACCCCAGGGATGGTGGCATTGTCGAAGGTGATCGGGATGAGCGGGGCGCAGGTGGGGTGCTCGGCGCTGAGGGCGAATGGCAGCCCCAGGAGGAGGGCGAGGGAGGCCAGCATCTCCTGGCCAGACGAGAAGAGGCTCCTGCTCTGACGGGACGTGGCTCAGCGCTGTCCTTTATATACAGCCACCTGTAAAGCTGGACGTCCGCAGCCCCGCCGTGCTTGTTCAGCAGCGGGGCTGTTTGTTCAGGCGTGAAGCAATAGCAGTTGGAGGAAATTGCAAAAGCTTTGGGTTTCCTCAGCAGAAATGATGAAAAAAACCCAAAGCAACCCACCCAATGCCACGTTTCACCAATACAGGCTTTTGTTCTTGGAAATTGCAATTAATTTTGTGGTGCCTGGCAAAGCGCTCAGCCAGTTCCAGGTGTGTTTGGAGGCTTCGGGGGCACTGAATGGCACCTGGACCTGGCTTTTCCCCACAGGGCAAATAAATTCCCATTGTGATGGTTGGGTGGTGGCTGCTCACCTGGGGGCTGCAAGGGCTTTGGGTCTGCACCAGCCTTGCGCCTCACTGGGACATGGGGCTGGTGCTGGGCTTCATGGAGAGGGGAGCAGGGTGGGGGCTGTGTGGATGCTGCTGGGGATGGGGCCATGACCTGGTGCTGCCCTTCGCTGTGCACAGGAGGATTAGACCCTGTACAGGCTGGGAGTCTTCAGCACAGGAGAGACATGGACCTGGTGGAGCAGGTCCAGAGGAGGGTCGTGAAGATGACCAGGGCTGGAACCTGTTGGCTGGGAGGCCAGGCTGGGAGAGTTGGGCTCGTTCAGCCTGGAGAAGAAATTTTTGAGGCTGTTGAGACCCTGGCCCAGGTTGCCCAGAGAGGTGGTCGGTGCCCCACCCCTGGAACCATTGCAGGTGAGGTTGGATGGGGCTTTGAGCAACCTGCTCTAGTTGAAGCTGTCCCTGCGCAGTGCAGGGGAGTTGGACTGGAAGAGCTTTGAAGATCCTTTCCAAGCCAAACCAGTCTATGGTGCCTGAGCCAGCCCCACAGCAGCTCAATGGGATCCCTTAAGCCATGAAAATTGAGGGGTTTTTGACCTTTCCAGCTGAGCTCCCTGTTGCGTTCTGGGAGCCTTGTGGCTTGTCTCAGGTCAGCCTTGCAGTGACAAAGTGGCCTGTTGGCTGTGGCTGCTGATTAACATCCGTAGCTGCTTATTTTATGTAATCTAAAATAATTGGTGGCGACAGGGACTTGTTTAAGACATCCTGGCTGGGGTGGTATGGGGCAGTGGGCTCAGGCTTTTAACAGTGTCTTTATATGCAGAATCTTGCTATTTAACAACGTCCTTATATCTTCTCCAACTTTGGCCTCATGATGAAATGCATTGATTTCTTTATGAGTTGTGTTTGCTCTTTTCCTGCCCACAGGCAGTGTGTTTCAGGAAGGGCTGGCTCACGAGAGAGCTGGTCAGTCCCAGCTGACCTGGTCACCCAACACTCTGATGTGCCCAGGGTGGGGGATGTCCCTTGGTCCCTCAGCCACGGAACGCTGCCGGTAAGGGGAATGACATGGGGTGAGCAAACATGGCACGGCCCCTTCCTGCTGCCCCGATGCAACCCTGGACCATTCAAGGCAGCTCCTGTGGTGGGGTGTGTGGTCACTCCTATGTCCCCCTCCTTGGCTTGAGCCCATGGGGACTTTGCTGCTGTCTCCAATGTGTGGCAGAGACAGCCACAAAGCTTTGGGCTGGGGCCAGGCAACCTTCTCTGCAAGAATTTGGGTTTCAAAGTCAGCTTGAAGCAACTGAGATGTGATTTGGGGCTCAGCAATGACAAACATCAGCTCAGCTCTTTTTTTTTTTTTTTTTTTAATATCTTCCTCTTGCTCCCAGGCACTGTCTCAGAGTGGAGATGCAGCTGTGGAATGGGCTGGTGACAGCGGTGGGGGTGACATATAACGGAGGGGAGCCATCAGATTCCCAGCCTTGTCCTGCATTTAACATCATGCTGGGGGTTGGGCAGGTCCTGCTGTGACCACCACCAGAGGAAGGCTCTTGGGCTGTGGGTTGGGGCTCCCCATGTCACCTGGGGTGTGTGTTGGAGGGTCTCTGGGCAGTCACACCAACATCATCATCCCTGAGCAACGGGGTGTTTCTACAGCTCGTGTTCACTTGGTTTCCCTTGAAGAAGCAAAAAATACCCCATATCAAGTCCCGTTTCATTGCCGTGGTTTTAAATATTTATTTAAAGTCCAAAAAAAAAAAGAAAGAAGAAAGAAGAAGAAAAGGAAAAAAGCTTTAGCGAGAACAAACAGTAACTCCAGCTTCAAAACACACAAAGCTGATGGTGTGGGGACAAGAGGGAGGAACCGGAGTGTGTGTGCAGGGGCAGGGAGCACGCAGTGATGAGTGATGGTGATTTTGCCCGAGGGAGTAGGGACAAGGTGCCCTGAGGGACGAGGTATTTCTGAGCAGAGGCAGGGCTGCGTAGAGGGTGAGGTATTTGGGACAGATCTTGTTAACCTTTTCTGATGGTTGTTGGACACCAACCAGCAGGCCGCAATAAAAAAAAAAAAAAGAAGAAGAATACACAAAGAGAGACTCACATATATTTTTTTTTTTTCCTCAAAAAAATAAAATCCATAGTCCATATGAGACATGAAAACTCCAAACAGGCACTGAAGCGTTTCTGATACAGTACAGCTCCGATTACATCAATATTATTCCTTATATAGAATTAAAGATTACCATAATTATCCTCTTCAAAAAAAAAATCCTCCAAATTTACATATAGAGACTAAATTTCTACAAAACTTAACAAAACAAAACCCCTCCAAGCCCGGCTGGGTTCTGAAACAAGGTACCATCATGTCAGTCTTGACAGAGGGGCCAGACAGAAGGGATGCAGAGCTGGGTTTAAATACGAGCTTAGATCAGGGAATCACTGCACGCACATGCCGGCACGGACACGTGGCCAGCGTGACTACAGCAAAACTAGTAATGTGAAAACTGACTCAAAAATAGCTCTCTCTGAGGCTCAGTGCTTCCAGATGAGCTGAAGCCCTCACTCCCCTCCCAAAGCAGTGAAGTGCTGATTAACAAAAAAAAAAAAAAAAAAGGCAAATTTGTTTTTAAAATATCCTGTAAGTTATTTTGGACAGGGTTTGAGTTGTTGCACACAACTGATGTCCATGGAGATTAAAGGCTCCCTTTAAAGGTGACTGTTTCTCTGATTTAGCTGTAGATTGTAACCGTCTCTCTTCCTAGAGAGATGGTCTGAGGGGCTTTTTTTTTTTGGGGTGGGGGGGAGGTCTGTGGCAAGACACGGTAGCACCTTCACAACCTTAAATAGTTTAAAGTCATTATATATAAAACAACACACTTCTTAAGAGCACCAGAGATTTCACAGTGAGAGGTAGAAACAAATCAGACGAGCCCATCCTCTCTCTCTATTTTAGCACCAATCTCTTCCCCTCTCCTCCTTCCATCCCCCCCTCTTGGCTTTGGGACTCTCCCCTACCCCAACACCACACATGAGGAGGGATGTTGATTAAACTCATCCATGGAAGGAGGAACTTTTTTTTTTTTTTTTCTTTTTCTTTTTGCTTTAAATAATATAATATATATATTTTGTTTCTTCTAATATTGCACATCAAAATGCTTCTGGTACACAGAGCAGCCAGAATCAACTTGCAGCTCCGCCTGGGAGACCTGATGCGGCACGTGGCCATCCAGAAGGCGACAAAGCTCTGAGAGGGAAGCTCTATCTTTTAATTACTTTTCAATGGAAAGAACATTTGGTAACTCAGGAACCAGGCAAGACAAAATGAGGGGCAATAAACAAGAAAACAAACCACACGCTGCATGTTGCTTGAGGTTTCTCTCAATATTTTCTTTGGTCATGGAAAAAGCTTTGTGTGTGGAACCGCTTGCAACATCTAGTCCCCTGATCCCTTTTCACTGTTCACGTTCCAACTGATACCCGCATCCCCCACGTCCTTGTTATTCCTCCTTTCAACAATCTGCTGAGTTCAGTAGATCACGGGTTCTTTGAGACCTTGAGCCAAAGGCTAGAGCAAGAGTTGACCCAGAAGATACAGCCCAGAGAGGTGGGAGAGCCTGTGTAAAGACGTAGGCCAAGCTCGGGGTCAAAGCCTTGGAGCCCGGTGTTGATGGCTTTGTTCAAAGGAAGCAGACGGGGCCGACCTCAAGGTGATATTGCTTTCCTGGCTCGGATGGGGGGAGGTTGTAGATGTTGACAATTGGCAGTTGCTGAGGGTCCTGCGTCCGAAATGAAAAGAGAGTCCGATGCCAGCGTCCGTCCTTGATCTGAGGAGGGACAGAGGAAAAAACTGTTTAACTGGGGGGGGGCATGAATCCTGCTGGAAAAGAATGTGTTCCATGAAGTATAAGCTTGAAAAGCCCTGCATAAGACCAGGGCTACCCTTTGGGCCGAGCAGGTCTGGCGTGAGGCTTAGAAAGCATTTTGGGGAACCCTTTGTCCAGGTCAAGTTGGTGGAAACAGCTTGAAACGGTATCACCAAACACAAGCTGCTAATGCAGTGAGCCTGAAACACAGACACACGGCCAAGAGCTGAGGCCACCACCCTTAGGTGGCAATTCCCCCTTCCGCCGTTTAATTGCTGCTACATAACTTTGGAATTTAATTTTTTGCTTTCTATTTGAAGGCCATTTAGTTAACAGGAGCTGCTACAGCACCCTGGTCTGGAAAATCGAAGTGGTGGACAGGTAAACTAGATCCCCTTTCCCTCAGTTTTTTTGCAGCACAAGTATAACTTGAGCCTCGTTGTGTGTCCGGAGTGGGTTCACCAACGTACCTTGCAATCATCAGGTGCCACTTCTGGCCTGAGCTGCCCGTCTGCCTCAAACATCTGCCCGTTCCAGGCCCTGAAGCGCACAGCTTTCTCCGAAGGTTTCTCAGATGAGCCTTCCCGCCAGACGGAGGTGTTCAGGCAGTGGATGGTGATGTGCTGCACCACCTCAGAGCTCAGGAGGCGGAGGAAGTTCATCTGGACTCTACCGATGTCAAAATCCAGCTGTGAAAGTGACAGAGATGTTAGTGGGGCTGGAGGAGTGAGTGGCAGGGTTAGTGCAAGATGTGACAGCAAAGGTGGTCCCTGTGCTCTGCTTTGGGCTGGAGGGGACCACACATGGATGTCCAGAGCGGTATCTGGCAGGAGTATGCACATAAGAGCCAGATGCCAGGTCAGTCTGGAAAGTTTTGATGGGGTCATAGCAGGGCCTTTATTTTTTCAGAACAAACTGGCAGGTCCTCGAGTAGGAGGAAAATAACCAACTTTGAATTCAATACACGCAGGTTCAGTTCATCTGAAGATGAACCCTGATATTGTTATTGGTGTTTTTGGTACAGGTGCTTCCTCAAGAAAAATGCCGTGGCATTAACTTCACCGGAGACGTGTACGTTTAAGCTGACCTCACTTTTGCAGGTGGCAGAAAACAAAATGCAAGAGTGACCTGAACATAAATTAATTCAACAAAGCACTTGGGAACAGCGCGTTCGCAAAATTACTGGTCTCTGTTAAGGTTACGGGTTAATTGAACATTGATGGAAATGTACTGCTTCGTCTTGGCAAGAGTCAATAATGGTCCTTTTTAACTGCACGAGAGCAGTTCTGAATGTTACAGCTACACTAGCTCTGCCTTGAGGAGAAACCAATGTGCTGTGTCATAGTGGCCACCCTCCGGTGGAATAACACGCCCCTGGGTAAATATTTTGTAACAGCAGTAAGGGAAATGCCCTGCTGGGGTCGAGCTGTGTGTACCTTGGAGACGGTGATGGGGCTGAGACATGTCTGCCCGCCGTTGGTGAAGTTACAGGTGACCTGTATGGTGTCCGAGGAACAGCCAAGATTTGGGTCAATCCAGTAGGTACCTGAAGAAATGGAGGATTTGAGGATTAACAAGGACACTTACCCTTTTCTGTGAGTGAGAAAAGGAAAGTTTTGGTGTCTGCATTTCTGGTCCCAGGGAAGGAGACCAGTTTGGGCTATGTGAAATGGCCCTATGGAGGATGCAGTCTTTGCACACTCAGGGCTTCCTACCATCATTCATCTTCTGTTCACAGTTCATGAGGTCTCGACAGATGCGTGCAGGGTTTTCCTTGGTTCCCAGGGGTCTTTTGATGCTCTGAATGAGGTTGCTGAGGTAGTGTAGAGTCTTAAAGATCTCCCCTCCGTGGTCCAGCATGAGAAAGTCTGGATGTTGGTAACCCTGGAGAGAAACGGAGGCAAAGTCAGGTGTTCCTTGGTGCTGTAACCTCAAGGGTTTCTGCTTTATCTATGGGAAAACTCAGAGGGTCAAAGACACGCTGCGCTGGCTGGGATCCAGCCCTTGCACTGTCCTGAACGAGACATCTGTGAAGCTCTGGCAAAGTCATGAGGTCTGAAGCTTCACAAATGAGGACTACAAAAGAACCACACCCTTTAACTGGATCTTTGTGTCCATAAACTTCAGCTAGTCCATGAAAATAGTGACCAGTCAGAGCTTTGTGTGTATAAACTTCAAGCACACAGAAAGGATAAGCAATGCTGTCACCATTCCCAGCCTCCAGCTCCAGCAAAGACCAGTGAGTTCAAAAGTACTCTCGTACCTCTGTCTTGAGCAAGATGTTTGAGTCAATCAGTGTCTGGAAAGCTGCCCCAAAGCTGTCTTGTTGCTAGAGTGGGATGAAAAAGATGGTAACTGAGATTGTTAGAAGCTGGAGCTGCCCTGAAGCAAGCAAAGGCTTCTCAGTCTAGGGGTGTGCTTTGAACATTGCTCTGCTAATGCAGCATCTCCTGCTGGACCTGAGTGTGTGTCTTCAGGGTCCCAGCAGCTCTTTCTGGATGTCCTATTAGCACCATGGCTCTACATGACTTAATATCATCGTTAACAAACATACAAAAAAAGGCAACTTACAAATGAGGCTGGAATTCCTGGTGGTCCCTAGAAATCAAAGCAAAACAGGGGCATTAGCCAGAAAGATGAGCAGTCACTACTGCAAAGATATTCAGTCATGTCCTTTTGAAATCCTCTTTCCCCTGGAGTCCCTCAATGCAGACGAGCGAGAGAGATAACAATGCTGTCTCTATAAAATACTTGGAGATGGTTTGGACTGCAGCACAAGAAACACTAGTCCATTCACACGCACATTTTTGCATACGAGGAATGGGGCTAAGTTATAATTTCCAGTGAGTGAACAGTCTCCTTAGAGAGTATCATGGCAATAATTTTAGCTTGTTTCAATAATGTCTTTGAACTCTTTCCCCATATACATACCGGAGGGCCAGGGTGTCCTCGTGGGCCTGGAGGACCCTAAAAAGAGAGTGGCATCAATTAGCGAAAGATCTCCCATTTATATTTCCATTTCTCATGGTTGTCACCAGCATGAATCTCTTCCCTGCTGAAATCCTCCAGATATTTGACATCCTTCAGCATCTTCTTTCTCAAACCCTTCAGGAGACAAGACGTGGCCGAATTTCCTCCATCTCCTAACTCTGGGTGCATCTGTCTGCACCCAGTCCATTCCCACCGCACCCTTTGTTCCCAGCCCTTAGCTCCTTTTAATGCCATATCCCCAGGTACTTATCACATGCCCTGTAGGCAAAATTACCACCCAGAAGCTTTACTTTAGATTTGCTAAAAGCAACTGTTTCATTTAAATGCAAACTATTACTCAGAAAAAGTGATTTCAAATACTTACCCTTGGACCTTGAAGACCCTGCAGGGAAAAAAAAAAAAAAAAGAAGCAGCTGTCAGAAGATGCTCATAAATAACCTCAAATCTCCCTGTGCTGTCCCCAGGGTGCCTGCACAAGGGTTGGGTGCTGAACTGGAAGGACAGTGCGAACAGGGGCCCAAGGATGTCTGCCAATGGCAGCGAGGTTATTGCAGCAAAGGCTGCTGATGGTTCTGACACCAGCAGATGCTCGCTCTGGGGCTCAAGTCCCTGCCAGCACATTGCCCTCTGCCATGCCCACAGAGGTGGAAAATGGTGAGCAAGAGGAAGAGGCTTGTTAGAAATATGCACTGGGATTTGGTATCCACACATGCCCTGTACAGTGAGGACACCAAGGAGCTACGAGAGAAGGTGTAAAAGTCCATCAGAACCCCTGCAAGAAGGGGACCAGAGGAAGAGCAGAAGGTGAGAGCATGCCCGGGCGCTGCTCTCCCAGCTGCTGGGGCTGCACAGGGGCAACACCGCTGCTCAGACAGGTCCCATGCCCCAGCCTGGGCAGCCTGTGGCTTTTTTTGAGCTGCTGTTCACTGCAGTTAGCTCCTGGCTAACACAAGGATGTGGTAGATCTTGCTCTGTCATTGGGTTAAGTAAATGGAAATTTTAACAGCAGAGTGGGTGTATATGTGCACATGTGGATGTGTGTCTTGCCCTCGCAGAAGCCTGATGCTACCACCCTGAGCCAGAGCCCAGGTGGGTGCAGCAGAGCCCAGAGTGACTCTCAGTTGCTCAGAGGGAGCCTCTTAAGGACAGGACGCACCCAGGGCTGTGCACCAGCACTTACCATTTCTCCACGGCTGCCTTTGTCTCCCTTGGGCCCCTGTAAAAGCACACGAGGCGGCTGTCAGTGACTGTTAGCAAGCTGCACTGCCTTTCTACAAGGCCTTGTAGTGATAAGACAAGGGGTAATGCTTTAAACTGGAAGAGGGTAGATTTGAAATAGATATAAGGAAGAAGTTCTTCACTGTGAGCGTGGTGAGACACTGGAACAGGTTGCCCAGAGATGCTGTGGATGCTCCATCCCTGGAAATGTTCAAGGCCAGGCTGGATGGGGCTTTGAGCAACCAGATCTAGTGGGAGGTGTCCCTGCCATAGCAGAGGGTTGGAACTAGATCATCTTTACAGTCCCTTCCAACTCAAACCATTCTATGATTCTATGTGCTGCCACCCAGAAGCTCTTTGCAAGGACCCAAGGGCATCTCTAAACAAATCAGCTCAGGTTGCCATATAGGCTCGCCCATCTCAAGGCAAGATTATTGGATCTTACCAGTTTTCATCTCTGCCAGTAGCAGCCCCTGTACTACACTCTGAGGAGCCTCATGCTAATGTTTTCACAAAGCGCTGACCTGAACTTTAGTCTGTGTTAAGTGCCTTTGCCATTTTGAGGCAGGCAGGGTTTTCAACACTTCCCAGAATCAAGCTGTTTCCACTTTAATATATTTATCTTTTTTTTTTTTTTCTATTTTTATTTTTTTTACACCCCTTCAGGCCAAGTTCTTTGGAAAATCTGGCAGCTTGCATTTGAAGAACTGCAATAACATTCTTGCCTTCTAGTCTGAGGCAATCTATTGAAAAACTTGCACTTAAGTAGAGTTGCTTCTCACTTCTAAGCTAATAATGCAGCCAGAGACTAAACCTGCGTATCTCTCAAGTTGCTCATTGTAAAGACCATTTCATTTCCCTTATTACAGCAGGACTTGGGATTTACTTAGGCTGGCCTTGAGCATCTCAAATCTCAAATACTGTGCTCTTCTAAAAAATACAGAAAAAAAGTGCAGATACTTACAGGGCTTCCTGTGGGACCCTGAATGCCAAGTGGACCAATAATTCCTTCTTTTCCCTAGAAAAGAAAAGATACACGTGAACCATCCTGTGGGAACCAATGGTCCCTTTTACCACAGCCAGGCTCAATAAAGACACTGAATCACTTCGCAGCTTTTCAGCAGTGTGATCATGGTATTCACTGAATCTGAAATAAAATTGTTTCAAAACACAGGTCCAAAGACACAAACCCTGGCAGTATGGTTGTCATGACCCATGTAAAACCTCAGAAATTCCACAAATAGAAAGGTTTCAGTGTAGCTGGAGTGGTCTGTGCCGTGGTCAGAGCAGCATGACTGTGTCCAAGGCAGCAGGGACCCAAGCACACGTGGCTACCTACAGATGTGCTCGGGTGGCTTGTCTGCCAGGCAGGCGGTGAACAGTGCACTGTGCTCCTTATAGCACCCTGTGGCCTCACACAAATAGGAGAAGGAAGAAAAACCTCCCAAACCAAACAAACTGAAAAACCACTCACCATGAGACCAGGTGGCCCACGTGGTCCCTGAATGCCTTTGAAACCAAGGTCTCCTGGGGGGCCCTGCAAGCAAAAATGAGATGCCAGGTCCCCTTAATGACCAAACCCCACGTGTATGCCCTTGCTGCCTCTTGTGTATGGGAATGGCAAGGTCCAATTAAAAAAAATAAATCTTTTCCCACTTCTGTTTTGCAAGCCCTTTATTTTATACAGAAAAGAAATTGGTTCCTCTTCACCAGGAAAATTATATGCTGATAAAATGAGTATAAATATCTAAAGATGTCCCTGCTCACTGCAGGGGGGAAGGACTAGATGACCTTTAAAAGTCTCTTCCAATCCAAACCAGTCTATGCCAAACTTCAAATCAAGGCTCTCAGCATTAGGAACGTGTATCGATGTCTCAGGTACAGACTGATGGCTGATGCTGGAAATGAAAGTGTCTTAAAGACGTTCAGGAGGGAAAGCAGCCCCGGGATCTATAGGTCAGCCCTTTTCCCTCTACCGTCTACCCATTTTAACAGGAATAAGCTCCAACAAAGGCTATGGAAACGTACACTCATTTAACAAATGAAGATGCATAAATTAAAGAAAGTTGGAGTCATGGTTCAACTTCAATAGTTTCTGCAGAGCTGCTGATAAAGTCTTTACAACAAGTATTGTGTTGTCTATCTCCAGTAAAGAGAGCCCAGAAAACGAACTGGTCACAAGGCAGCCTCTTACCTTCGGCCCAAACAAGCCCGCGATCCCTGGAAATCCTGCCTCACCAAAGTCGCCCTGCAAATAACAGCCAAGACAAATAGAAGAACAAAGAGCAGCAGTAAGTTCACATTGAATGGCTGGTCACTCGAAGACGCGCCAAGAGTTCAGCAGCTTCAGAGAAAGACAAATCCATTAGTATTCAGTCAAAGCTTGACTGATGAGAAAGAAGTAGGAAAGAAATCTGAAGGAGGAATTACACAAACATCAGGCTAGACTGAACCTTTTTGCCCCCCAGATGGGAGGCACACCTGCACTATTTCTAGCAGATGCCTGTCTAGCTTGGACCATAGTCAGCAGAAGCAGGATGGAGAGCATCTACTCTGAGATAGATCTTGGAAGTTTGTGCTGTGAAAAAACATCCTCAAAGCCCCTTAAAACAAGCTATTTTTTATATCTAATACCGATCGGATTGACCAGCCACCAAAGGATAATTGCAAACTATGCTCATTCAAGCTGTGAAAAAAGTGCATTTTCCAACAAGATAACCTCCCATTCAAACCCGGAAAACCGCTCATGTCCCCTAATTCTTTTCCTATTCAAGTCTACGGGCATTTTTTCTGAATTTCTTAAGAAAAAAAATAACAAAATATTTGGAAGGCCATCAAGCTTGGATTAACACATAGGATGCACTCTGCGCATTAGAAAAACACCCCGTGTAGCATGTCCTTATATAAACACCCTCATTTCACCATGTTTAAGATGTATCTCTTCTGATATTTCTGGACTACTCAGATGTCACAATGTGCAATGACTCAACGCTAAAAAAATAGGTCAGAAACATATACCAGATGATTCATCTACAGTCTTAGGAACATCAGAGGTGGAAAAGGCTTGTTTGGACTCTCGGCAGGACTTTGTGACCCATGTTGGATTGTACTTTGCGAGATGTTTTGCAATGTCTTGCTCAGCCCAGTTGTAAATGACTCAAGCGATGGGGTTTCCACCACTTCTATTAGAAGGCTATTCCAGATTCAGCCTGGAGACCTCACTGTTAGGAAGATTTTCCTGCCACAACAGTGAGAAACTGCTTGGCAAGGAAGGGCTTGGTTGGACTCAGTGGAGGGTAAGAAACTTTCCAAGGATACAAACTAATTTAACTGCAGTTTTATGGAGCCTGGAAAGGAAAACTGCTAACAGGGGACTAAGGTCTTTCCTGCATTAGGAGAACCAACCAAGCCCTCTTTCTAGAGACATTCTGGGCAAAAGTAAATGGGAAGTCAAAAGGCTTTAAATGCCACAGAGTAATCTCACCTAAGGGGACCTGGTTGCTAGTTATGCAGCAAGGGAGGCAATGGCAACACCAGGCAAATGAACCTGCCACTGGTGGACACAAGAGGCAAATGATGTTGTTATTACATTGATGGCTACCATCTTCAGCCTGAATACTGCCATCACCAGGTTTTACATAAAATATACCAACAAGGGTATGTGAATGGAGGTAGTCGGGGTTCATCTTCTCCCTTGTTTTGTATTAGTCCTAATCTCTCATTTCCTCCTGTTAGTTTTACATCTGTGGCCTAACTAGACCCTCTGATGGTGGCCCCAATCTAAATAGCTTAAGTATTCTCACTGTAGGCTCAGGCTGACAAAGCGCCACACATCAGTGCTAAAGTGGATCCCATCAGCACAATAAATCAAAGCAGCAGGGATTAGGAGCCTGCCTTGGAGACACAGGTGGGAATTTAACTTCTGCCTTGGCCAAGGGCTCTCACTGTTTCTCTCGCAGTGTGCTCTGAACTCACAGCTCCACTTCCCTCAAAGGCGCACTGATGACGCCTGCTCCTGCACGTCCCAGTGGAGCTACAGACCCTCCTTTGCACCTTTCAGATGGCTTGGAGTGCTTAGGTTCACCTCCTACACTGAACACCTCCTGGAGGTTCCACACACTGCTCTCATAACAGCTCTTGTTGGAGACATGGCTGAGGGGTGTTTGAGGTGGCTCTGCAGCCTGGCTGCCAGCACACACCGTGGCCTTGAACCACAGGCACGAGGATGACATGGCCAGTCACGCTGTCCCGGGGAATGCAGGCGTGGATTAGACATCTCTGCGCAAGCAAGTGGGGAAGAGCAGGGAAGTGTGCACGCTGGAGAGAGCTGTGATGATGCTCCTGCACTCACATACAAGCTGGTGATGGGTTCCCTTGTAAAAGGCCCTCTCAGGGCTCACTCTGCTGTCCCACCCTTTCCTGCAGGAGACAGCTTGGAGTAAAGCCTGATCCACTCCAGTCATCACTAACCGGCTGTCCTTTGGGTCCTGGATCGCCAGGGCTCCCTGGAAGACCCGTTCCTCCTGAAGATCCTCGCTTCCCTGTTTGGCCAGCCTGTCCAGGCAATCCTCTTTCACCCTAAAAATAACAGAATTCAAGTAATTCCGAAGGACAGGAACTAAATATAACAACACTCAGCTGAAACAGCCATAGATGGAAAACTGGAAAAGAGTGGCTCATTGGGACAGGGAATGTGGTTTCATCAGGAGATGCCTCAGGTCTGCTAAGGCGGATTGCTGCAGGATGCAAGCGTGAGAATAGTGATGGGTATGGACGTGCCCTCTCCTGAGGTTTACATGGAGTGGGAGCTTCAGCAGAGCTGTACTGCCTGCGTCAGGGCTAAGGACAGTAAGAGGGTGAAATGTCTTCTGTTGGCACTTCTGCATGTTATCTGTCCTGCCCTGCAATTTCTCATCATCTCTTCCCCCCCAGCAGGATAGCAATTGATGATTAATCCATCTACAATGTTGAAAAGATGCCAAGACTTCCTCTGGAGGACTTTAATCCAGAGGCTGCAAGCCAACACTTTTCCCAGCACCAACTGTGCAACTTAAGGACAAGAGATGGGCTGTTCAGACCCAGCAGCACACTTTGCTCCCCACCTCTTCCCCTTGCCTAGCAACTGGAGCAGCACAAGCCCCAGCTACTTGATCTGGGGTGGACTGGAAGAGAGAAGCAAAGGCAGCGAGAACCTAGGATGGTTTTAGCAGCTGGAAAAGGGGCAACAAATTTCCCTGGAGCCTGGGAATGAGTCTGTCACAACGACACAAGGGTCTTTTCAGTCATTTCTGGTCACAGCCTGTTGTTCTCCCCAAGGCAGCTGGAGGGCAGCAAGTGACAGTTTAAGAGTGATGTGTTACGGGAGGCATAATTTACATCAGACTTGATAGCCTCTCCAAACCCAGTTGGAGTCTTCCTATTTACAGAGTCTTTCTACAAACAGTTGAATTGCTGTTGGTCCTGTTTAGATCCTGTGGCCAGCCTGGAACAGGGCAAGGTCCAGGAAAGAACCCCAAGGTTACTAAAGCAGCTTGTCCCTGCTTCCCCCTAGAGTGATGTCCAAGCCCATACCGGTTCCAGCCATTTCAATCCAGTAAAAAAAAGCTAAAAAACAAGCAGCACAAATTTCCCTTCAGCAGCACAGGCCTTGCAGCACAGCAGCTAGAGGACATCTGAATTTCCCATGCGGTTGTCCAGCCTGGACATCCTACAGGCAGGCTGTAGCAGTTCCTTTGCAACTTCTCTCAGGCCATGTCTTTTTAGCCAGGTTTCTAACAAAAGAATGTTAAAGTGTTTATAGTGTGAATATGCATATTTGTAGGCTCCTGAGCTCAGTGAACTTTCATGAAGGAAAAGTCTCTGGGACATTCAGCTGCTGTGAACATCATGAAAATGGTTGGACGGATGGATGGATGGAGAGAAGTATCTACTTGAGCTATGTAAAAGATGGCAGCAGGAATTGTGATTTTATTAGGCTGTGGAGAATCCAAGCCCTAGAGACAACAGGCTCACAGACTGGATTGCTCGTGGCAGCATCTTAGGGATTCAGAAACTCACCTTGAATCCTGGTGGTCCCTGTGCCCCGGGGAGTCCTGGTATGCCAGGGTTCCCTCTTTTGCCTGACATCCCTGTCACACCTTCTTCCCCATCATCACCTTGCTCTCCCTAGAAAAGAAACACAAAAGAGATTATGAAACAAGATGCTCTTTCTAGCCCTGCACAGCTTCGAGTGTGACAGGGGGGTGGTGTGATTCTGCCCTCAGCAAGCACCATGCATCTGGGCATGGGTGGCTTTGCAGAGATGTATGTAGAAGTCTGTGCCTGGAAGTATCTGCCAGGCAAGAAACACCAGTTTATTTACAGACTTGGTCGTGCAAAGGCAGCTGCTGCCTCTATGCACATGTGAGATATGGAGAGGAGCACATGATCCACCCTGGGTACATGTAAAATGGAGTATCTACAGCTGGACCACATCCATTTCTCCTGCACTACCTTTTAGTTTTCCAGATCCTAGGTTGTGTTTGCTATTGATGCTGTAAGGTTAAAACTGCAAACTCACCGGCATTCCAGGCACACCATCCTTCCCAGGCACTCCGTCCACTCCAGGAGCCCCCTCTTGACCCTGCCTTCCCACCACTCCTCGAGGACCTGGTAGCCCAAGGATGCCCTAAAATCACAAAGGTGTTAGTGATGGAGCTCCCAGACAGCACTTGCCGGGGCAGAAAATTGAACTTTTACTTACCGGTGAACCTCTGCTCCCTGCATTGCCCCGCGTTCCTTGCTTTCCTTTTTGACCCTGCAAATGAGAGAAGAAAGACATCTAAAATGGCAGCAGTTCTCGCACAACTCCACTGAGGAGCCTGACTTCAGGGTGTGCTTTTGGATAATGGTTGGAAAGAGTTTTATAAAAAGGAGATTTATAAAGTCAGTTGCTCCAACACTGGGGAATGAACAGCTATTTGGTTTTATTACAAGTGATTCTTCGTATGTCTTGAGAGTTCTAGGGCAGGAATGAATAGCTAGAAGGCAAGGACCTACATTTTTCCTAATACAGAGCAGATGAGGACAAATAAAGCAGGATGAACTCGAGGGAGGACTCAGTGCACTGGCAAACATTAGAACAAGATGCTTAAAACCTGCATCCTCTGTCAGTTCAGCGACAGCACAGTGCCAAAACAAGGACCCAGCAAGTCTTCTGCAGGGCGTTCAGTAAGAGCTTTTCTCTGTGAGGTTTCTCCCTCACTTTTGGAAAGTTAATGGATATGAAAAGGGTGCCTTGTGTCTAAAAATTTGCAATGCTGCTTTGTGAGTAAAGATATAAAAGAAATACTCCTGAGGTTTATTAGCTGTAAAAAGGATTAATTCCTGCAGAATGAATGGAAAACTCAGCCTCATCACCTTCACTAGGGCTCTCTTAGTGAGGTCATGTACTAAGGCATTTTTAAATTGAAGCACTGTATTTTCTGTGCATTGTTTCTCCATCTGCAGAGGACCAGGCAGGCCAGCTACATGAAAGAATTACTCCTGGGGGTGCTTTCTCTGCTATTCATCAGGGCCAAAGGCAGTTCAAGATTGCCCATCGATGGGTAGAGTTTTATTTCTCTTATTGCCCGGTACACTTTTTGCCAAGAACACCTACTGTAGGTTAAACTATCTTCTGGCATTACCCCAGCAGAGTCAGATTAAAAATCCTGACATCTGCCAAAAGGGAGCAGGAATTTGCTGAGTACTGAGGTCACATACTTATGTTTTAGTAAAGAAAGTCCCTGATCTGTAAGAATAATTAGGAAGCTGTCATTATAGCCAGATGTGGAGGTAGGAGTAGGTATGAGGTACCCCATTGAACCTTGAAGGGCCCATGTGTGCTGTGTTGTCCTGCTCAATAAGGGCAAGAAGACAGAGAGACTTTTCCAAGAAACATAACTGCATGGATAAGTGGACTCCAAATCTGGAAGGTTTCAAGCCAGAGAAGTTTAAGGTTCAAGTGAAAGAGAGAGACACTCGCCTGGCTCAGACATCCATAGGGACAGATGAGCCAGCTGTAGTTGGAGGCACCACAAACAGGGTATGGGAAAGAGACACAACCCATGGCAATGACTAAAGACCTGCCCAAGAGTCACCCATCACTCTGGAGCTGTAATTGTCTTGATCTTCTCCAGCTCCACAAAGCCAACAAACCATTGGGCTTGGACACTCAAATAAATGTTTACAGCCCTCCCACTAGGTTCTCCGCAGTCTTTCAAGGCTTAGACCGTAGGCCAAATCACACATGCTGGGGAAAAACATGACAATCCTCTTAACCAGACATTTTCTTTAAACTCAGGACACTATAAATCCGCCCTGCTGAAACCTACCACATCACCTTTGGATCCCTTTGCTCCTGGCTGGCCTGGTGGTCCAGGATCCCCCTGCAAAGCATAAGCAAGAAAAATCTGCTTGAAACTCTCTTCTGGCGGTATCTTGCATGAAGTACAAAGAACAGCATTTTTGTGCCCTAACAACGCTGACCGTATGGAAACAATTCAGGGGAACAGCCTGTGCTCAGACAGGCTTCCTGGGGAACAAGGAACTGTCTCCAGAGAGCGTTTAACAGGGTGTCAGTTAGAGAAGAAGCAATGCTACCCCCTCACTTGGATGCTGTTTGGATTCATGGAAATCATTCACTAAATTCCAGATGGCACCTGGAAAACGGTGCTGAGGAGTGGGCAGGAAGGAGCCTATTTTGAGATAGGTGCTGCAGAAGGTACGTGCAGAACGAGTAGTTTTAGTGGCTACATCCTTAAGTGCTGGTACCAGCTCCCTTTTGCAGGCTGTAGCCCTTTCCTTGGCTTCACCTGGATGCCAGACATTAGAGAGCTACCTATGAAGGAGTAAAGCAGAGAGTTCACCTCTCTCTTACAGGTCACTTCCCCATCATACATGTCCCCATCCTTTCTTCTGGCCATCTAGAGGGGGTTTTGTGTGTATTTGTGTCAGGAGCAATTTCTGGACCAATACAAAAGAAACAGTAAATAAGGACGCCTGCAGAGCTCTCCTTCTTCAGCTTGTTTCTGAGCCACATGTTTCTAACAGCTCTTTAATAAAGTAAATCTAACGGTCCTACTTCCATCTGAAACACTGACCTCAGAGGGGCTTCCACCCCTCAGAATAAGCTACATCCACTGGCAAATGCAGCAGTACTACCAATTTCTAGGCCATATGACAGAGCACTAAGGTTTTACCCCAGAATAGAATCTGTTGTTCTTCCCAGCAGCCCTACGAAGAGTGGGAATTGATTCAACTTTCTCTCCCAATACAGACTACATTTAATGTGCTGCTACGCTCACTGTTGCAATAGTCACATACGCAAATCAGACACTGCCGTATATAGCGAGGGGATAAAAGGTCCTTCTCTTAAATTGGGATTTAATTTAGTCTTTCATAAATGCCCTAGTTTGAGAGAAAACACCATGCAAGTGAATAACATGGTCTCTCCTCACCCTGGCCCAGCTCTCACCAGCAGCATGCCAAACGTGTAATTTCCAAGTGGACCCTTCCACTGTCATTGTCATCTCCCATTGCTTATCTCCTAAGATTCTAGTCCCTCTTGGATCGTTCAGAAAAGACAATTTTGGAGTCAGGCTTCTGGGAGTGGCCCCTGCTCCGTCACCTATTTATTAGTCCCAACACATGACCCAAAACGCTCATTCTGTAGGCCTGGCTTATAGAGATGTACACATTTCATAGCTGACCACACCTTCCTTCCTGCAGCCCTTCCCACCTTCCTTCCTTTTTGCATCTGTCTTCCACATACATGTGACATTAGCTTACAATAAAGCAGCATCTCTTACAGGTAAGCCTTGCTGTCCAGGTTTTCCTCTTTCTCCATCAAGCCCTTCTTGACCCTTAAATAAAAAACAGAGAAGGAACATGTGTTTGTTCTTGGGTGCTTTTGTGGCAAGGGAAAACAAACCCGGATGTAACATGTCATATGCTGTATGGGGCAGGAGAAGATAGAAATGTCTGCACTCTGGTAATGCAGAAATGCTGAAGCTTGTGGGGAGACTACCTGCTCCCACGGATGAGCATTGGAAAGAAAAAGCCAAGAAGAACTGCTAATCACCATCTAAGCAGTAAACACAGCTTTCTATCGTGTCCCTAAATACACACAGCACTCCTGTAAGTGAACGCTTGGAGACTGCTGTCCTACAAAATGAGGCAGCTACCCTGGTGAAGTTAAACTCTTCTGTACATTATTGCAAAGGGTCGCTCTGACCAACTGCTTTTGGATGGAGTTTAGACTTAGTCCATAGAGCCTTTGCAGATCAACAGCAATCAGCTGGTGGGCATCAGGAGCACAGGGGAGAAACTCATAACTCTGATCTTGCTTTTGAGAGAAATCCCAATGAGATTTTGGGAGCTTCTAAACCTCCAAGTTAACAGAGATATTCCTGTGAAAGAGTCTACAGCCAGGGGCACATCAGTCTTGAGTTTTGTTCAGCATTGACATGACCTCTCTCGTACACATCCTCCCCATGGTATTTCCTTGATAATCACAAATACCTCTGATAAAATGGTCCTGCTCATTCTTTCAGTCTAGTGTGCTCAGGCAGGTGCATGACATGGTGAGATGCTGACCTGCAGGACCTACATTTGCCTTCAGCAAAATTTTTACCAGTTTGTCTGAATTACTCTGTGTTTGAAACACAGCCATGTACAGCAGTTGACAAAGGACAACAGCAGTTTATGAATTGTGACTACTGGGCAAAGGGTAGACCTGACACAGGTTGGAAGCACTTTCCCAAGACAAACATTTCTGAATCACATATTTGGAGTAAGACTCACAGGATAACCAGGGTCTCCAGGCTCCCCTCGATCACCTCTGTCACCAACAGGGCCCTACAACACAACAAAGACTTAAGGTGGATGCAAACCATCTTTCACCCACAACATCTTAATGGCTTTTGCATGCTCTACAAGTAAGGAAGCAATCTAATAACCAATCCACCTGCAAGGATCAGGCCAGGATTGATTAGAAAAGGGATTTAATGTCTTACTCTGTCTCCAGGTGGTCCCTGTGGGCCTTCTACCTTCCCATCATCACCTTGTTCTCCCTGTGAATAAAAATACTAGTATTAATACAGAAAGCAGATGCTTCTGTACAGACCCAATCCAGTCCTCCCATAACATGGGCTCCAAGTCAAAGCCTCTGCTGAATTTACTAACTTTTCATCCAAAGAAAGTCTAAACATTTTTTTTTTGTTTCACAAGCTGGAGTACATTGACCCTCCACATTGCTTGCCTAGTTTCTTTGGTGGTTATTTCTGCCTGGTCCAACTGTCCTTCCTAAGGAACCAGGTGCAAAGGGTTATTTTCAACAACTCCTAGAATTAAGTATGAAGCATGTAATTACAACAATATGGGAAATACTTCTCTGCCTCTGAATTTTATTGCCGATGGTCAAAACAAACTCTTTAATCAAACGGTCTCCCACCCTCATTGAGTGCTGCCTGGGCCGTCATGGGAACAAGGGTGGTCTGGATGGGCTCCCTGGTTGTGTGCCACCATTGTAGGCTTGTCTTACAGTTGATCAGGTGAGAGGGTCAGCCCCTTACACAATCACTCTGTGAGAAGCTTCATTTGTTGATCAGATGCGCTACAGCAAGAGCTCAGAGCTCCTGGTTTGGCTGGTAGTTAACATCACCCGGGTTATTTATAACCGAGGTCTCTCTAAAACATCCACAATGAGATCCCTCAAGACTTAACACAGACACCATCTTTTTAAATTCTGTTGTGTAAGTCACTCAAGGTCATGGTGTCCTATTTTCTCTAGAGTCTAGCTCAGAACTGGATGTTTGCTTCCCATAGATGATAGCTACATTCCAGCTTCTCCAGTTTCTGGCTACTTCCTATCACTGAGCCTCTGGCACTCTGGCTCCTTAGGATGAACACATCTCAGAGCTCCTTTGATGTGGCAGCTACTGGAGAGAGGAGGTCTGGGAGCTTCTGGCATAGTGGAGCTGCTGTGTTTGGAGTGCTTTGGGTGCTCCTAAAGCCTTGAACATCCAAATCTCCATAGCTATGCAGAGCTAAGTTTTCACCAGGATTCTGTAATTCTCAGTGGTTGCACCAGTCATTTCTGGTGTATTCACAACTTTGACTTTCTCTCTGGGCTGCTCTCATCTTCCTTTTGAGTTGCAGCTGCTGACAGTAAGGGTGCTTGGACAATCTCTCAGTGATCCTGCCTTTGGGAGAAGGCATTGGGGGTGCTTTGCTTGTATGTGATGTTTGGCAATGACACACCTGGAGCAGTGAATAACCTTCAGTGAAAACACTCAGATCGTGGAGCCAACAGCTTCTTTTCTGTTGGAACTGGGTCACAGCTTGTGGTCGGGGCTGCTCCACTGCTGAGAGAGACAGGCTGACCCACACTGACTTCTCACGGGCTGGGCACCAGCATTGACCTGTACGACTTGGTAGAATGAGGCTCAAGATTCGGCAAAATCTCTTGCAGTTATCCTCAACGGGTAGCAAAGGGCTCAGCGCTCCTCTCTCCATCACATACGTGATCACAGCGGCAACTTCTTTCCCTGCTGCTATGACACGTGTTGGATGAACGTTGCCAGGATTTCATATATACTCACAGGTTATGGTTACACTGTCCTTGAGAGATCGTGTGTGGGGTGGGGAACTCCAGCATGCTCCTCTGGGGTTCTGGGGACGTCTCATGGTAGAAGAAATATATAGGGGAGAAACTGTGCCAGGATAGCTTGAGAATATAGTACTGAGCAATATGGATGGAGAAATTTGGGTGGCAGAGCAGAAAGGAAAGTAACGCCAAACGGGCCCTGCCAAAATTTTCCAGTGCTACTGAACTTGCTGGTTGAAGTCAGCAGCAGAATACCTGGCACATGGTTTACTTTCTAGCCACTATCAAAGGAATGTAGGCTAGGAGGGAAACAAAGCCACCATTTCTCAAGTCTCAGGAAAAAAAAGAAAATCCCAGTATACGTGTTACTATGCAGAAATCTTGGCACAATTGCCTCTTCCCAAACTGGATGTGAACACCTTGCCATTTGGGAGCTGAGATGAGGGCAATGAACTAAAATAAAGCTCGTAATTCTAGGGACCCTTGAAGACCATCAAGACTCACAGACTTCCTCCCCAAAGCTAAGCAGTGGCTTTGTGTCCCCTTGAGCCTAATTCCCACCTTGTCCTTTGTCTTCTGACTGAGAAAATCCTGCAGCCTGGTCAGCTCTAGGACTGTGAGATTGAGCTCCTCCAGAACTTCCTGATGCCTCAGCTGCTCAAGAGGGAGATGAAAGGTCTGCACTAATTCTTCGGAAAGTTACAGTGAAAAAAAGCTAGAGTAAAGGGCAGCAAAGTAAACATGTTGGGATACAAATGGAAAATGCATAGAGAAGAAGGGAAGGCTTGTTGTTGTTGGCTCCTGTCCCAAAGTGAGATACACGGGTTTGTAATTTTTAAAAGGATCCCATCTGGAGTGCTTTAAGCAGCTGCCAAGTGCAGGAGCCTGCTCTGAGCAAGGCCTCTTTGAGGAGCTGTAAACGTATTAAACGTGGTGGAGTAGCTGGCTGGCACGGCACAAGGGAGCTGGATTCCACTATAGTGCCTCTCACCAAGCTGCTTTCTTCTCTGGAAAAGGGAAGACCTTCCCCACCATTATATATCCTCCTTCTTCAGCACTGCTAGGCTTAGCATGTTGTTTAAAGCTCACAGAGCAGTCAAGGCCTCGTATTCATTTCCTCTTAATTTCTCAAGATTCAGGCTTCCATTTTCATGTTTGCACGCGTGTGTGAAGTTACAGATGTCTGGAGGGAAGGAATCTGCCTATCCTTAGACCAGGATCCAGGCAGCTCTTAGGAGATGAGGAGGGAGGAGGGATGAGAAGAAAACTTAGATGCAAGACTTTTGCGGAGCACCTGGATGCTGCAGGAAATGGTGCTGGAAGCTCAGCACATGTTGCTGTGCTCTCCTTGTTCAGCTGGAGCTGCTCCCCAGCAAGGTGTCAGCAGACCCACTGACCTTCCAAGAAGACATGAGTGAGATCCAGCTGTGAATGGTCATTAACAGACCTGACTGCTCTCAGCAATAGCTTTAGATGCTTTGGTGCCTTTGTCAGGCTTCAGCTTGGATACTTGCACGTAGAATTCCTTTTACCATCAATGTTGCTGTGCTCTGATGACACAAGATCCGTGTTATCTCTGAGGGTGTGCTCTTCTAGTGTCCATTTGCAGAAGAATCTTTGGTTGGTCAAGGGGAGAGTGTTTCGCTGAGATTAATAATTTGGGGAATCATTTACTACTGAAACGATGGGAGCTTTCAAGAAGATGGCAACATTCAATGTTTTAAAATAAAACAACAATCGCAATTTAAACAACAGAAATACATATCAGCACATCTCTTACTCCTTCTGCTGTAAGGTCAAAGGCCAGTTTTTCTTTTAGTACTCACAACTCACAATTTTTTTCAAGCATGCTCAAGTGGGACTGTGCAAAAGCTCTGGCCAGCCTCTCAGCTGACAATGTGCTTGGTCCTGAGCTTTTGCATTATTATCCTGGGCTAGTTGTGCTCAGTTAACACTTGCCACTTCCCGCACAGCCACTCAGCAGAACACAGCTGAGGAGGAATGCTGCTGAAGTCTGGAAGACCAAAAGTTGAAGGTCGGGAGGTGGACGGGGCAGAATTAGAAAGGCTGGGGGTGGAGAGGAAATTCAGCAAGGCAGTGATGGAGATGCGGAGCAGCAGGAGCATTACCAGCTGTTCTCCACGGATATGCTTCGGCAGCAGGAAATGAGAGGAAAAGCAGCATGACCATTGTTCATCCCCAAAGCAAAATTTTTGAGGCATGTGAATATCTTAGTGGCACACAACAGCTCCCCCTGCCCCACCGACTCCTGGCCACCAGCACAGACCTTCACACGGAGTCTCCAGGCAGTGCACAGAGAGCAGCGTGGACATGGTGTCCTGACACCCAGAAGTCTGAGCTGAAAGGATGCCTCCAAAGCCCCAGCAAAGACAAGCCCTTGGGATCCCTGTCCCACAAACCCCTTTTATAAGCAAGGAAGCTCCTGCCCGCAGACATACAGCGGCAGTGACACCAGTATGCAGAGGGAAAGCTGAATGCACTCTCAGTGATGGGGAGTGGAAAATGAGTGAAAAGTGTTCACGCATCTTTCCTCTGTGTGGGGACCTCACGACTGACCAGTCCCAATCGCCACCGCTTCCCTTCCCACACCAAGGGAG
The DNA here is from genome assembly GCA_033124195.1 of Coracias cyanogaster. Classification (NCBI taxonomy): domain Eukaryota; kingdom Metazoa; phylum Chordata; class Aves; order Coraciiformes; family Coraciidae; genus Coracias; species Coracias cyanogaster. Next base: position 12,903 of record JAVSBS010020513.1, on the reverse strand, counting down.
GGCCCATTGCTGCTGAAGGCACGTGCAGGGCTCCAGCGGCACGGCGAGTACAGCCAAATCCAGCCGAGCAGCCAGCTCCCCAACAGGAAACCATTAAAAGCGTGAGTCACTTCTCCAGCTTGAACTGGTTACAGGCGTGCTGACTCAGCAAAAGGTGGAAAACACCAGGGGAATGCTGCTGTGGAAAGAGGGCTCTGACTCAGGGCAGCTGCAGCAAGGGCGCTTGTTGGGGATGGGGGAGATGAGCCAGGTCAGGAGGAGCAGGCGATGGGGAAAATGGAGCAAGGGCAACGGAGAGGAGACCAGTTCTGCCTCGCTTACCACATGCTACAGGCTGATTTAAGCACAGATGGACAGCTTGCTGAAGATCAACTAGTTTGTGCATATTGGTGCTCTGACCTGATGACAAAAAGCTATTAGTCTGATTTCTTTCGGCTTGTGCAGAATTTCAGAATTGTGCAGAATTTCTACAGATTCAGGGAAAACGTGTCCCCAGAGCTCACGCCGGCTGGCTCAGTCACTGGCACAAGGGCATGTGGTGTCCGGAAAGCATCTGCTAGTGGCACGGGTGTCCCAGTGCTGATTTGCAGCAGTAAAGCTGCAGCAGGAGTTACGTAGGTGGCCGTGGTGTAGAGGAGGCACCTCTGCCTCTGCCGCAGGTAGAGAAGGAGAGTGCAGACACATGGGCAGCGGGGCAATTGTCTCCATGTCAGCTCAGCCTTCATGGTGATGGAAGATGAGATGGTTAAACTCTGCAAACTTACCTTTTCCCCCTTTGGCCCTGGTGGTCCAATTGGCCCTGGTGGTCCTGCATGTCCCTGTGGAGAGCAGATAGCGTGTGAGGAGACAGGAGAGCTGTTTGACTGAAGGTCCTCCCTAGCTTCCTGTCAGTTCTTGCAAGCCCTGTGTTGTACATCTCAGCTTTGGATGGACACATGGGTCAGGGCAGAAGTGAACTGAATGCATCTGGAGAAGTCATGATGGTGCAAATGCAGATGAGAGAAAGGAACTAAACTGAACTCACGATCAGAAAATAAATCATAGTTTAAGAACAATTTTGCATCCTGGAGTGGCAGTTTTTGTTGCATTTGAGAACAAACAGAAGAAAAGAGGATGAAAATAAAATCCTTACCTGGTAACCCTTTAAGCCAGGTTCCCCCTGAGCACCCATCCTTCCTGGAGCACCCTGGAAAGGCAAGCACAGAAAGCACCATGAGAGTGGCCCGTGGGTTTTACCCCACAAGAAAAGGATGCTCTAGGCTATGAAAAGCAAAGCTCAGCACCACATGGGAGTGTGGCCAGCAGAGAGCTTTGCTGCAGTCATATGAAAGGCTCTTGCTTGGCTTTAACCTCTCACATATGGAGAGAAATGCTAGGAGGCCATTCTACATCTTTGTCAGCCTGTAGCTATAGGTTCTCCACCTCAGTCAGATGTGCTACCGGAAATGGCTGCACAGTGTGTTCTCTTCATCTGTGCTTCTGAACGTCTCTTTACATCCAAATTAGCTTTGTGATAGGAAGTCCACGAGTGAGACCATTCTCATGTATGACCTAATCCTAAACTGCTGGGAGAAAAGCTTTCAGTGTGGGTTGAGGCCAAGAAAGGAGTTTCTGGGTTGTGAGGAGGGCACTGCAAGAGTTGTTTATTGCATCTTTAGCAGACTGAACAAAAGGGTTTAAATCAGATCATCAGATTAAGGTGAATTGCAGACTTTCCATATCATGTAGAAGAAACCAAGCCCTTTCCACAAGACAAGAGATGTGCTCAGTCCAATAGACTGCTGCTCAGATATTGCTTTGCTTCCTTGTGAAATGAGCTATGGAGGCTTTGCCAAAGAATATGAAGGGAGGATATATGGGGAGGCCATAATTTTTAGTGCAGGAAAACACCACCAGTGGAACTATTACTCCATCACTCATTCGCTACTGTTCTGAAACATCACCATGATTCCTGGTTCATAAACGTTTCCTGTTTTTTCAGTAAGTTCTACCAAATATAGTGCAAGAAGTTTCCTTACCAGCCTGAAATGTGTGAGGAGGGACTTACTGCTTTATGCTGCTGTCCTAATGCGTTTGTCTCCTGTGCCTAACGCAAATTAACTTTCTTCCCTCTGTCATACTATTGTCGTTCTCTCTGAAAGCCTCACCTTCAGCCCCCAACTCAAATCCTTTCCCATGCTATATTGCTTCTTGCTGCAAGTGTTTTAGATAAGTAGATCAAGAGTGGGTGTAGAAACAGGGCAGAAATCCAAGGCACAGCTCCATATAACAACACAGTTTGACTTGGAAGCAGCTCTTGCCATGAGCGTGCAGTCTCAGAGGGAAAGATCTTAGCAAAAAATAGCTTATCAGCTCACTTCCTTCTTAAGAAAAATCCCCAGTATTTCAGCCCATCTGGGGAGTTGTGAAGAACAGCCACAATACAACGTGAGCAAGATTCACGGGGCACCAACACAAACACCACGGTGGAGTCACTCCTGTGCTGCTCAAGAGCAAGTGCTAGACTGTTTTGGTCCATTAAACACATCTAACATAATTTCACTTTCTGTGCTCTAAATCCTCTGTCGGGTTCTCTGCTTCATTCAGGCCTGTGCCCACCACTGCTAGTCACGTATCTGCGTGTTGTGTTCAACCATTTGCAGAGCTTTTCTCACCATAGGTCCCAGGGTACCTCGGGATCCTTTAGGGCCTTGGTTCCCCTTCGGCCCCTCCTTCCCTGGAGATCCTGTCTCGCCAAGCTGCCCCTGGTAGCCCTTGCTGCCCTGCAGAACAAAAGCACTGACATTAATGTAGAACAGATAAATATCAAAGACGAGCAAAGAAAGGGAGATCCAGAGGAGGATCAATGTTATCAACGGGAGATGTTCTTACCTTCTGGCCAGGCTTGCCCTTTTCCCCCTGTTTTCCTGGTTTCCCTTCTGGTCCCTAAGAGAGCAAAAAAAGCTGTTGGAGTGAGAAAGCAAAGAAGTCCCATCCCAACCCTGGATGACACCTCTGCCCAGGTGACTATAGGGCAGCATGGCTGAAAGGCATGTCAAGACAGGTAGGTGATGGAAAACTGCCATCTGATGTGTCCATCTGTCCTCGAGGATGCAAAAGAGGGATCTCAGAAGTGCTCCTTGAAGACAGCACCAACTATTCTGAAAAACGGTACCTACCCAGCCACTGCTGCAGAAAGGGCTGAAACATGGAAAACACACTTACCCTGGTACCCCCAAAGGGTTTCCTCTGCAGACAGAGCTTCCATCAGTGCACTGCTGCTTTACAAAGAGTTGCATCTTTCACCAGCTATGGCACTGAGTTTGGTATCAATACTTTTTGTATGGTTTTAGGATGCTAGCAGTGGCACCGCTGCCTCAACAGCAATTAGCCTTATTTTCCCTTTGTGCAAACAGGCAGTGGTTTTGCTTTCTACCTCCCTGCCACGCACAGCTTTCTGCTCACAGTGCAAACCCCTTCCCTCTCTCAGTATTATTATCACTGCAACACACAGCACATAGAAACCACAATCTCCTGATCAGGCATCTAGAGACGGAGCGGGACGCACAGCTTCAGGTGGGTGGCAAGCACCCTTGCATGCACACAGCAGAAATCAGCTGTGGTGAGCCGCTAAGTATAGCACACTCTCCTTTGGGAGCCCAGGGAGCTCATTTTTTCGCTGTTTGACCCTGTTGGCTGCAAGGCAGACGGCATATTTTGGATTTGACAGAAAGAAGCAAAAGGATCACTGAAGAAAATAACTCATGTGTTTTGGCAATCACGACAAACTTTTCAACAGCATCCACACACCAGCGCGGCATCTTTCCCTCTGCTCTCCTGCCTCGCAGCTCAGAAGGTATAATTTTCAGCACGGCTGATGTTGCAGCCTCAGCTGAACAAAAGCAACTTATCAAGCTAGCCGTACCCAGGGGGTTTCACTCTGATCTGAAACACGGGCCTCAGAAGTGCCTGCTCTTAGCACAAAGGAGCAATTCAGACTTACTATAGCCCTAAAGAATTGTGCCAACTCTGCACATCCCCAAGGGGGAGAGCTCCATTTTGCCAAACATTTCAAAAGCCACCTTGCCAACCCTATTAGAGCTTCACAAAGGACAGGTCCCCACTACGGAGTACCCGAGCCCAATTCTGATATCTTTTCCATACTGCTCGGGGTTTTTTATTTGCTATTTTTTGCTGCCACTTTCCAAGAGATCACTTTTGGAATTATTTTCCCACAGATGCTGAGCAGCCGCCATACATGAGGAGTTGTGGGTGCCACGCCTCCAGCGTCACCCACATGATTTACGTTTTTGACAGGAGTGCAGAGAAATCCTCACCAGTGAAAGCACTGGTCTGGGAAATGGCCATCCCCATCCAGCTCCGCAGCTGGCTCACCACTGACCTGGTACCAGGTCGCTCAACCTCCCTGTGTATCGGTTGTGATGTGTGTAGAGAGGCAGCAATAACACTCGCAGACCCTGGTCTGCAGCAATACCGTGATGCTTAGTGGCTTGAAAATTTGGAGAGTGAATAGTGGAATCACTCACAAAAGTTTACTGTCAAAACAAGATGGGAAAGAATAAAGACACTGGTGGGATTTCTAATTAGCTGCACAGCGTTTTCCGATCATTCTTCCTGGACTGTGCACCAAGATCTGTTGGAGCATGAGCATGGGCAATAGATGTTTCCTGCAAATAGGAGAAAACCCATCCTAAGCTAAATCTGTTCCTGGCCCCAGTGACAGCCAAGCCCTTGATCTTCTCCAGCAGAGTCCCTTTGTATACTCAGATGTGCTCCTGAATTTCTGTGCTGTAACAGCTCTTGAAGCAAATACTTCAATTTTGTGGTTCCATCTCCAGGATGAGGACGTTTCACTGTCTGTAAAAGATGCAGACACTAGAGCATTGATGAGATGTAGCCTTTTATCCTTGTGCAAGACAGACGGACCCCCTTCACAGAGGAGGTCACTAGGATCTCTCAGCTACTTCAGAAGAGTTTGAAGTACAGTCTGGTTCCCCCGACCTGCATATGTCTCCCATGGAAGCAATGGCTAAAACTCGCTTCTACCCTGCACTGGGAATTGTCTTTGCTTTTTGAAAAGACAGGTTCAGGCTTTAAATCTTCCCATCTAAGAAACAAAAAATCCACCCTACTCATAAAGTCTGCCAACATTCAAGTTCATGCTTGTACCCACAATCACGAAGCACAGATACAGGGTTAGAGAGAAAAAACCAAAATATAAACCCAACTTTAACAGCCCAAGCCCTGCCCATAAAAATAAATCTGATCCACAGAGAACTGTGCCATGTTCAAACAGGATCTCAACATCTCAACTTTCTCTGGGTTCCTTCAGCTCATCTTTCCCTGTTGGTAGAATCCAAACACAGATGTGGGCTCCAATAAACTCACTGTACTGGCTTTTCTTTGTATGACACACTGGCCTCATTGAGTGGGGATGTTCGTCTACTCCAGAAGGCTCTCCCGGGTCCTCCAGCTGGGATGCCTCTCCTTCTTCATTGCTGAAGGAAAAAAAATTGGCAGCATTTCCAACTCTTGTCAGTGATAGTGAGACCAGCTGTCACTTGCAGTAAACCGTGGAGATCTTCCTCTGAGCCTCCCTCACTGTTGCTAGCTCTCATCTGCTGGTTAAAAGTTTTGTTGGTATAAATAAATGGGTCAAACTGTGCTGGCGACACCATCAGCAGAGACGTGGCTTGGATCTTGCAGCCTAAGTCATCTCCTTGAATGGAGTAAGCTCTATCAGCAAAGGATATTTCTGTGCTCTACCAGCATGCTTTCTAGGACTTTGGCCAGAAGAGCTCTGCTGGTAAGCGGGAAGCCTACCACGTCTGGTTTTCCTGGATGTGCTTTCTCCAACTGCGCAGGAATATTGCCCAGATGAATTTAGAGGCAGCTCAACACTTGTCTGGGGTTCCCAGATATGTGATATCTCTACTTGTGATGTTCCAGATGTGGTTGCTGTTGCAATCCCAGATGTTCACAGGGCACATACCAGTGGTTTGCACACTTCTCAGAAATCACCGCTCTATGACATGCCACACGCTACACAGCCTATTACCCAGCAACAACTTTGGTAGCCTTCAAAAAAGGTCAGATCCTTTTTCTCTCCATTCTTCTGACTCATCTGTCCAGGGGTGGAAAAATCAGGGCCAGAAGAGGAAAAAAAAAACAAAAAGGGTAAAAATAAAATTCAGTGAGATTGTAATTTCATCCGGGGTCTCCATCAGGAATCTAGCATTTCTCGGTACCTCGTTTACTGGAATGTGAAGTTCCCAGGGTTCCTACTCTCTGTAGCAGACAGCAAAAAGGGGTAGAAAATGTACAAAAGCCTACACATAAGAATAATTAATTCCAAGTTCTTTCTGCTGGATTCAAGTCAGTTGGGTTAGTGTGCCAAGGCACTAAACACTTGATGCTCTTATTCTCGGGGTTTGTACACATTTTGTTTTATGCTTTGGGTTACTGGTTTGCTGAGAAAACAAATCTTCTTTCCAAGCTTCTTCTGTGAGTGGGATTATTTTTAAATGGTGATTTCTCTTTATATACTGCACTCTTCGCTCGAGAAGCATATTGGTGCCTCCAGAAGATGATGGTATTTGTGACCAGGGACAGTGGAAAGCAGTGGTTCCATGAAGTCAGATGCCTTCAGTTATGCCAAAATATCCAAGAAAAAGCAAAAAAAATGATCATCTTAAGTGTGGCATATTTAAAATTTCATTGCCATCCTCAGTAAGGACCTAATTTTATAGGTATTTTTAGTATGGCTTTATATATTCCCCTAGGGGAAAAGTTGGAAGGTTTATTTTTCCAATGCAAATTTATTAATTTTTAAGGAAAAAAAGAGGCTTTCAGCTGCTGATGGCCTTGGCAGTCTCTTGCACAGCACAGCAGTAACGTTTATTAGGAGCAAATAAATGAGCAGCCCAGCTTTAAATTCTCAAGACGTCAGAACTTGCAATCTACCACAACAACATCCAGAAAAAATAAGGAAGTTGAATGAGCTGCAGAGAGATATGCCCCAAACGGAGCCAAACAACAAACAGTGTTAAAACCCAGACCCAAATCCAGACCCAAATGTCCTCCGCTACCCCGTTCAGGGATGCTCTGCTACATGCACTGGATCTGGGGAAGTGGTTACTGAGACGTGACTCACCGTCCTGCTTTGACTCAAGGGGAGCTGTGGCTCTTGGCACGTCAGAGGATAGATGTTTCTTCTTTGCTTGCAGACTTACGGCACGACGCAGGAGGGAAGCTCTACGAGGGCACAGTGCTGAGGAGATAGGCTCTCAAAACACATCTCAGCAGGTTCAGGATTGCTCAGGGCTGTTGTGGACCGGGAGCATATTTTCAATTTTTTTTTTATGTGTCATTGAGTGAAGGTCTGAGGTTGCTACTCCCTACCGAAAATGAGGCAGGAAGAAATAGAAGCAGCAGAATGTGGCTACTGAGTAAAGAGAAGTGGCAATGGTGATGGGAACTAAGAATAGGTGATAGTTTGAGGCGCTGGATGTAGAAACACCAGAAAAGCTAAAGCCACAATAAAGGTAAGAAGCATGAAACATAGGATGACCATGCCCATATTGCTCAGGGCCCAGCCAGCGAGCTCATTTAAAGGGAAATGAAAAAGCCCCATATCATTTCCTACCGCTCAGCAATGTCTCCATATGAGAACCTTTACTTAATAAGCTTTGATCGAGAGAAGCCTCCCCCCACGGAGGACAGTTCACAAGCACTCAGGAAATTAGTGGGATTATTGGGGCCGGGCATTTGAAGACATAAATGTTTCAGATTTATAAGAAACACATTTCATAATCACTCTGCATTGCAGTAGTTTGGAAGGGGAGGAGACAGGGCAGCAGCTTCTGCATGAGTATGGGGAGAGAAGAAAGACTCAACTGTTCTTGAGAAGAAAGACCTGATTGTACTGTGATGGTTCAGAGGGCTTCACTGGGAAGTAACAGGCTCCTGGCCTGCTTGTGGAAACCCGCATGGTAAGTGCAGGTAGAGTTGGCTGGCTGAATGCAAAGAAAAAGGGAAATCCTATAAAAAGATCTTGAATGGAAAGGCTACAGCTTGTGTCACTGTGGCTTTTCTTCCAGCTGAGTTCCTCAGCTTAAAATGTGGAATCCAAATAAAAATCTCATACCCTAAACTCTCTGCTTTAGTGCAAATTCTTACCTGCATGCAGATGTTGCTCTGACATACACCACTTTTGGTTTTGTGGATGAGGAGGTCTATTTAACTTGGTTTTTCTGAGCAGTCATAGTGTAAGGCAGCAGAGAGGAGCACGTAAAGAGCAGTGCTGTGTGCTCCGAGATGCTCCGGTTTGGTCTGATAGCCCTGAAACTGCCACTAATTTATTGTTTCTGGGAAAATCCCTCCCCCCCCCCCCCCCTTTATTTCCTCCTCTCTAAGGAAGCAAAGGCGACAAAAGTACCACCAAAAGGCTTGGGGGGTGGGTGGGAAGTGCAGGAAAAGTGCAAGCCTTCATCCCCACTGAGCTGTGAGGCTTTCACACACGATGACACCACAATGCTGCAAAGAATTAACCAGTGTTGGAAGCTGACAACTGAAAGAAGTAGTCAGAACACTGGGGCAGCAGAACACCGATTTACACTAACGAGCACTACTTGTGCTCTTTTTTTATGTCCTCTGAACACTAAGGGTTAATATCTTCCTTTTGAAGGACACAGATGCCCTGGGGTTGTGGAAGAGAACGAAATCCTGTCTTGCAATAAGGAGGGGAATCTTGGAGTAACTGCCCAAAAAGTACGTCTCCTTCGTCTGAGTCAGGAAAGAAACCGTGCCAAGTCAATGGGATTTATTTCAAATTCTGGCTCATTTTGACTCCTATTAACTCTAAACGAAGACCAGCTGGAATCAGCCTTCCCAAGCAGCACAGAGACCAGGCAGAGCTGCCCGACCCACTGCAAGGGCCGACAGCCCCTCAGCTGCCGGGGAGTAACCTCCCGTCGCTGCAAACAACGGATCCCTGGACATTGGGGTTGTGGAAGAGCTCTGTCATTCCTGGTGGGATTCCCAGGGCTCACAGGCAGCCCTGGTCCACTCCAAAGGTTTCAATGGGTTTGATGGGTTGAGTCACAGACACCAGAATAGCAGACAAGGGGGAAAAAAATCCATGATAAAATCTTTCAAACAACAGAATCCAGCATGTGCCTCTCCATAAAATCGGATGTTTAGACTTCCACAGACGAGGCTGAACCTGGGGCCATCAGTAGTGCACCAATTGTTAAAGCACAAGAAGGAGGAGCTGACTGCAGCTAAGGGCAGAGCTGTCCAGGGATGACAACATGGCTTCCAGAAGGGGAAGGAGAGAGACCTGTGGACTGCAGCTATGAGAGGCTCTCGCCCTAGTCAAAGCAAAGAGTTTAAACATGTTTGACTACATTCCTGATCAACTTTACTCACCTTTGATTTTTGATGCAAGTCAAATACCTGCTTATAGCTTTGCTGGCTATTGGTCCACATGAGTAATGATACTTCAAGGCTGGTGCACAATGACACACCATGGCCAAGTGCAAAACACCACCAGCTATAGAGATTGGCCTCCAGTATAGGAACTGGAGTAGCAGCTACTGGAAAGGACAGGCCGTAGGGCAGGAAAAGCAAGTTGTGTCCCCTCCTCCTGCGTGGAAGGGGTAGCTATGGCTTGGGATGTGGATCCTGCACAAGCCCAGGAGACATTCAGCTCTGCAGCAAAGGGCCCAGGGCCTTTGACAAGCGCAGCTGTATCAGGAAACCTCTACTGAGATATGTCTGGCCCATGGGCCAATATAGCCCATACCAAGCCCCTGCACGGGGCATAGGAGCTGAGGAGCTCCCAGTGCTCCTCTGCCACAGACCAACCTCCTGCACCACCCTGGGAAAGCCACTTTACTATTTTGTGCGTCTACTGCTAATGCGTTATTCAAGTGCAAGATGAGGACTGACAATACTCATGTCCTAGATTAAGGATGTGAGGAGCTAGCTGTTACCACTGACACACTGCCAGGGCTGCCACAGCCCTCCCCTGCACACCCAGCCCAGTATCCTTCAGTCCTTCCATTGCTCGGTTGGAGGGTAACCCCACATCCTCCAGCTGAAGGAGTTTAAGAAACTTCCTTCAAATAAGAGCTCCACAGACAGCCCATAGGCCAGAGCACAAAAACCAGCTTTTCCAGGAAACGACAGCTCAGCACATTATCAAAAAACAAGCAGAGATTCCTGCATGGAGAGCAGAGATTAAAACCAGAAGTGGCTCCAGGATTGTCCTTCAGCAGCCTCAGTGTTTTCAGGGAGCCCAATGCCATGTCACTGATGTGGCATTGCCAGCTCATGTGTTCGGAGTGAATGGCTGGATTCAGTGACAGCAGAGCGAGGCGCTTTGTTGCAGAAAATCTTTGAATCATGTTTTCAGTGGCAGGAAACAGAAAAGAACAAAGAGCAAAAAACCACTCGGGGACAAATCCTGCTGTAAGTGGTGTTTGGACAACTTTGTAATAGAGCAGTGTGTTGGATGAGAATGAGGTCCTGCTCTGCCCTGGCATTTCAGGGCCCAGAAACCAGCCCCATCTCAGCTGTGATCACAGCGCACTGCTTCTGGAGCGATTCAGCTAGCTCAGAGCAGAAGGTCCATCCTAGTCAGCAAGTCCTCTTTCCACTTCAGAACTGTAGCCTGCAGATGATGGAGAACCAAGAACACCATGGGAAGGATGCTGTCCTCAGGACACCATCCAGCGCTGTGTTGGGAGCTGCTGCCACTTTGGGGAGTGATGTGGCTGAGAATGCAGCACGGGAGCCAAGATCCATGAGTTCACCCAGCATTCTGTACTGGGCTGGATAGTGGCTTTTTCCTTTTCAAAGCACTGTGAGTTCCTTCAAAAAACCTTCTCAGATCTCCACCCTAGACCAGCTCTATCAATCTACCCTCTTGGAGAGCAAACAAAAGGACTTTGGACCTTGTCACATCACATTCGAGCTTGTTCGGTCTGCTGGTGTTCATCTGCACCATGCAGCAGGGCCGGCACATGCAGCCAGATCATCTCTGATGTAATTGTTTATGGTGATTTATACCATTGGAGTGTCTGGCTCAAAGCGTTCAGAGTCCTGACGTGGCTTGAATGACACTGCAGATAGGATTTCAGGTTAAAAAAGAAGTGGATAAAGAAAAGCACTCAGCTCCCAGTTTTGCTGAACAACGAGGGATTTTCTTGTTTCAGAGCATGTTGTATTTCATTACCTACAGGCTCTCCAGTTGCTTTCCTGGAACTGTAAAAACCTCACTATCAGATGTCTGCCTTGTATGACAACCAGCACATTACGAAAACCACAGTGCACAGCTGGAAACCCACCACCTCTCTCTTGCCAGCTGGCCTGGGCCTTTCACACAGCCACCGGTGGATCGGTTGTCCTCCAAGGGAAGGGCCAAAATGCCGTATTTTCTGTAGGTGGAGCAGAGAAGAACACTTCTGGGGGTTTTTTTCTTGGGTACCTCTTGTCCGTGTCCAGGTTGCTGGTTGCATTCCAATGACTTCAACCTTTAGCCCTTATCATCCTCCATTGCAAAGAGCAGGATTGTCTGGTGGCCACATCCTTTGTAAATGCACATTACTCTCCAGCAATGTTCTTTGGGTATGCCAAGTATTGTGGCACTATCTCCTTATGCAATTACAGTTTGGCAGATAAATTGTCTTTTATATTTTGGGAAGCTATGCTGTGACACTTGCATTGCTGATGGGTGCCTTGCCAGGGTTCGATGGGTTGTTGTATCTTCCAGTCTCCCCACAATCTGCAGAGACATATCCTTGTCCTGCCTCCCCTGTAGAGAAAGTCTGGATCTCCAGTGGACAACTCCTACTCCTGCTCTCCTCACTGTTGACCCCAGGATCTGCGTCTCCAGACAGTTTCTTTGAATGGAGATGCCCAAACAGTCCCTGGTGCTCTGCAATGGGAAGAGATTTTCAGGTCTTTGCTGCTCAGATGAGCCAGCCAGACATCAAATGACAAATACAGAAGACAGTCAAGATCACATGGATGCAGGAAGTTTGTATTAGAAGAAGATGGGAACCACTGGGAGAAGCCACTACACAAGACAGCAGCTCAGGAAAGGTTTACATGTCTGATGTGATCTTTGAAATCTCAGGTGGATCTTGCACTCAGCTGGGCATTACTGTTTCAAGTGCTCCAATTTCTCTCTTAGGACTAGAGGGACAACTAGCCTGTTCCCTTGCTGAGCAGGAACTGGAGTTGAATGGAGCAGTGTGAACTTGGACAAGGTGACCAAAAGATAGAGGATACTCTTGCATCTCAGCTCCAGCTGCGTTGAGCCCTGCCAGCCACAGCTGTGAGACTCACGGACCCTCTCAGCTGCCAGGTTTGTTTGCTGAAATCCACTGGTGTTGGAACATGTACAGACTACCCCTGGAGACTCAGCTGGGGCCTCCCTGCTGCTTTTGTTTGAGATTTAAAACCACTGTGGAAATCATTTTTCAGATATATTCATTCCAGAAATGGCTGAGCCAATTCAAAGCAAATGATCTTTGAAAAATGTTTCTTGAGCACCAAAGGAAGTTTGGTTGTGCTCAGCTGGTAATGTTGTACCAGCACTGGGATGGCTTTCTGGAAAATAGAACCTTGCTCAGTAAAGCCAGACATATCCTTGCTGTAGGGATTGATTGCTGGGTGAATGTCTCTTCTGTGTGACCGAGAAGGGTAGCACAGACCCTTGATGTTTCCTCCAGCTTTAACATCTGTGAAGGTGTTCCAGTACATCCCTTCACCTGCCATCTCCCAGGGAGCTCTACGACTGTGCAGACCAAATTAACACTAACCTCTTTCCATCCCTTGTGCTGGTTGGTGGCCATGTGGTGTTTAAGCTTGCAGGTGCCCTGCCAAGTTCCCCAG